>KE158076.1:0-17425 GCA_000411055.1 Leavenworthia alabamica
CCGAGCACCTCTCGGAGTTCCCCGGAACACTTTCCCGAGGTTCCCCGACGTCACACTTGTGCACGGATATTACAATTGTCACACTACAACTCAGTCAACAAGGGAGAGGTCTTGTTCATATTTTGTGTTGAATGGTTGTAGTTGTGTGATGCATGCAGATGTTGAAGAAAGATATGAAGATAAGAAGCATGAGCTCAGTATCTCATGAAAAGGATGATGCATATGACTGGAAATGATGAAGCTGAAACTTGTAGCTATAGAAGCATTGTGATACAACGAAAGAAGCTCTGTGATGAGATATTTCTATGGTACAACATATGCTCTGTTATTTATTATTTGAACAAGAGTCGCATTGTGATACAACAGATACTCTGGGATTAAACAGAATAAGATCTGTGTTACGACATAAGACATGAATGTTCTAAACTGATGTGTTACAACTTCTATGTTACGAATGGAAGTCATACAAGAGGTGTTAGCTCTGCATATTACTAAAGCAGAGAAGAAAATGAAGTTAAAGTTAATAACACCACTTGTGTATCGACATATAGAACATGAAGATGTAACAGAAGTATGCAAACAGAAGTAAAAGAACATATGTCACTGTTTGGTCATTGGTGATGAAGTTAGCAGCTTGGTTTAAGGGAAAGCAAAAATGTTTGTACAAGTTTTTTGGAATTCAATCAAGTTAGTTGTTTGAGTATCAAACTAAGATAAAAAGGGAAAGACTGAAGATGTTAAATCAAGAGAGCTACAACTCAACCATCAAGGGAGAGAATGTTAGTGTGTGATGGTGTGAGGTCTGTAGATGATGTACTGTGTTACAAGATAAGCTTGAAGTCTACAACTCAGTAACAAAGGAGGAAAATGAAACTATATTTGTAACTGGTTGTTAGATTCAAGATGAAGATGCAGACCAATAGACAACGCAGACATGTGGTCTAAAACTCAATAACAAAGGGAGAGAATGAAAATATATTTGTAATTGTGTTTTAGACTGAAGATGATGAAGCAAAACAACAGACAAGCAGATTGCACTACAACAGATAGATTATACTGTCACAGATGATACAGACTGCACTGCTCATGAACAGAGTTGAGCATGTGAAGCAAGTTACATGGTGAAGAGATTTATTAATGAATTGAAGCCATAAAAGGAAGTCAGTGATCAGGTATGATGCAAGGTTATGTCACGGTGGTACAACAATGTCGAACTGCATTTTGGAACAATAAGGAGCATTGTTGTACAATAAGGACTTGGCGATACAGTGAAGCAACAAAAGGAAATTCTGATAAAGAATGGATCAATCGAATATTCTATGATATCATCATAAATGGAAGTTTCTCAAAATTGGTATATATGGGAATAATTGAAGATTTAGAAATATGGTTCTCCAAAGAAAAAGAAAGGTTTCCTTTTTATATGATAGAGATGGGCTTTGTGTAACAGACAGGCTGTGTGCAATAAATAGACTGCACCTGTAACCCGAGAAGGGTGCGCGTCATGTCTTATTATTGAACGTACCAGTGTTGGGCGTTGCCCCACCATAGAGAGGTTCTCTTGGTGGTTTTATTATTCCATCGTAAATCTAGCTAGCGTGGTGTTGTATCCAACTAGTAACTTGGAGTTGCTGTCTATGCTAGTAGATGAAGTCATTGTAATTCTAGGAAAGTGTGGTGTTGTACCCAATCAGTGACTTGAGGGTTGTTGTCTGTTCTAGTAGTGTAATTCTAGGGAAATATGAGTTGTATCCAATCAGTAACTTGAGGGTTACTNCCACCATAGAGAGGTTCTCTTGGTGGTTTTATTATTCCATCGTAAATCTAGCTAGCGTGGTGTTGTATCCAACTAGTAACTTGGAGTTGCTGTCTATGCTAGTAGATGAAGTCATTGTAATTCTAGGAAAGTGTGGTGTTGTACCCAATCAGTGACTTGAGGGTTGTTGTCTGTTCTAGTAGTGTAATTCTAGGGAAATATGAGTTGTATCCAATCAGTAACTTGAGGGTTACTGTCTTTTTTAGTGGATGAGTTCTGGACTTGGTCCCGGGGATGTAGGTTATTCGAACCCCGTTAACAAATCTCTGTGTTGTTTTCTTTATTTATGCGCACAAACTCTCAAAATCTCTTATCACACCAAAAATACATAAAATTAGCACAAGTACGTTTTTACCCAACCTGCCTAACTGGAGTTCCAAAACTACACGTGTTCCTGTTCTTTTTCTACTTTTATAAAATTAGAGATATATCACATTTTTCTTCTTTGTCCAATGTTATAAAAACTTTACTAATTTGCACTGTCACTATCCTGATTTACAAAAAACAGCTAAAACAAACTGGGACAAGTAAATTGATAATTATTAATTACGTGTGATTGCCTTCGTAGCTAATAAATTTACATGCACTGATGCACATGAACTTTGTTAGTGCAGTATAAGTGAAATTTATCGAATCGAAGATTGATTCTATGTAGTATATATGTTGCAATCGTAGATTAACTATGTTTCAAACGTTCAACTGATGATCTTATTGATGTATAAACTCTCTCCTTCAAACTCCAGGGATTCTATATCTCAAAACACATTTAGATTGCAGACATATCAGAACATATATTCAACTTTTTTTTATATATATATCAATTCAATGGTCTAACGAAGAACAGTCCATTAGAATTTTGTGTAATCCATATTAACCCTGAATTTCAATTCCCCTAATAGTCTAAACCATCATATCTAAAGGTCAGATTGTTGCATGCATGTACACCAAACTATTTTACTTTATTTATTTTAAACCCACCAAACTATTTGTATATTTCATGTTAGAAATTCGTTACTTAAAAGTGAGAACGCTTTTTTGTACGGTCATAGAACTCATAAACTTATTTGAGCCAAATATGTTTTAAGTAGGGGATGTAGTTGTTGTAATTATGAATACTCGCATAACCTGATTTTTTTTTTTGTAACAGATATAAATGAGTATTGATCTGCCAAACGATACTCATCTACATTAGTTGTTAAATTGATAAAAGAAAAAAAGAAGAAGATAAAAGAATCTAAAACGAAGATAGTTTGCCCGTGGAGACAACATCTTCTTGCATGGTCCAAATGAAAAGTTCTAGTTATATTCTTTCCTCGGGTTTTTTTATAAAGAAAACTACCTGAAACCTAAAAATATATTTTAACTAAAACATTTCTATCCTGTCGCGCCAATCGATGTAATGGAATCACAGATAATTGAAAAAAATTCTACATTTTAATTAATAATTTGAGCTGAGGTTCAGGACCTTCACTTTCTGCCAGCATAAATCTAAATTTCTTGAAGATAAAATCACAGAAAACAAAAGTTAATTCGTCCTTGCAAGATATTTATTCAATTTCTTAGGAATAGACAAGTCAAGTCAACACAACCCTTTATCAAAAAAGTAATAAGTCAACACTCAACACCGTCCATAATTATAAACTAGTTAGTGGAAATCACGTCACAACGTAGTGGCCAGAGCCAATGTGCTCATCACGTAATTTATGACCAACCTTATAAGGGTCAAACATTTGCCACATAGATAGACAAACTACTCACAATAACCATTTTTTTACTTTTTACAGGCTTATACGTTACA
Organism: Leavenworthia alabamica; assembly: GCA_000411055.1. Taxonomy (NCBI): domain Eukaryota; kingdom Viridiplantae; phylum Streptophyta; class Magnoliopsida; order Brassicales; family Brassicaceae; genus Leavenworthia; species Leavenworthia alabamica. The sequence goes on from KE158076.1 coordinate 3,615, forward strand.
CATACATATGATTTTTATATGTTATATTATTAATATTTTAGGATATTATATTTACGACTACAAAACTGTAAATAAAATTGTACAATGAGTAAATTTTCAGAAATTTCTCTTAAAATAAAATTATAATTTATAAATAAAATATAAAATGCATTTTCATAATAATTACACATCGTCATATACGTACCTAAATAGTGTCACTTGTCTTAAAGAAAACCAAAACATTTATCATAAGTTTCATGAACCTTTTATTTTAACAGCAAGTTGCCAATATCACAAAATGTTTTTTAATTTAGATAAAAAATATTATCACAAGAATACTCACATTTTTTAATGTTTATATATGTTAAACATGTTCAATGTTTGTCTTACATCCTCGTATACAACACACATATATATAAGCAGTTAATATATAACATTCGTTTTCTCCACAAACCCACTTACACTTGTCGTCCCTCTCTTCGGCCAAAATAACTGCCAATCAACAATGCTCCGGCTAAGCAACGCCGCTGTAATAACAACCAACGCAATCCTCGCACTGATCGGCCTCGCTACTCTATCTTTCTCTGTCTACGTCTTCGTTCACGGTCCATCACAATGCCAACGTTTCGTCCAAAACCCTCTAATCATAGCAGCGATTCTTCTCTTCTTCATCTCCTCCTTGGGCCTTATCGCTGCTCTCTACAGTAGCCACATCATTATAACTCTATACCTCTTCTTCCTCTTCCTCTCTATCGTCCTGCTCCTCGTCATCTCCATCTTTATCTTCCTCGTCACAAATCCTACAGCCGGGAAAGTGATTTCCGGGAGAGGAATAGGCCATGTCAAGACTGGTGATCTACAGAACTGGATTGGGAACCATTTCCTTCGAGGGAAGAAATGGGAAGGGATCACCAAATGTTTATCTGATTCTAGGGTTTGTAAGAGGTTTGGTCCACGTGACGTTGACTTTGACTCCAAACATCTCTCACATGTACAGGTATGTGTGTTTATATATCAATCGTAAACTCCACTGTCCTTAAAGTGTTCTAAATGAGGTTGGATGGATTTTGAACAATGCACTTAGTGGGATTTTATGTTTTTAAATAATGTATTAGCGGTTTTAGGACATTGTTTTTGTTTGTTTGTTAATTATGTACTAAAAGATGTTTTTAATTTTGTCATCTTGATTTAGTTTGGTTGTTGTCGACCTCCCGTAGAATGTGGCTACGTATCAAAGAATGCCACGTGGTGGACGGTTCCGGAGACAGCAACGACAGTGATGGGAGGGGATTGTAAGGCATGGAGTAACACTCAGAGCCAATTATGTTATGCGTGTGAGGCTTGCAAGATTGGTGTTTTAAAAGGGATTAAAAAAAGATGGAAGAGTCTTCTCATCTTCAATTTCATTCTTATTCTACTCGTCGTTCTTCTTTACTCATGTGGCTGCTGTGTCAGAAATAACAATCGGGTTCCATGGAAGCGCCGGTTCCTTTAAAAACTCTTTCCATTTATTTACAAATTAATTAATTATTTAATTTTGTTTTCCCTTTAAATATCTATCTAATTTGATGTTTTTATTTTTAGTGATATTTTCTCTGGTCCTATTAATTTATGAATGCAAATAACTTTCACTATTTTTTTTCCAAAGCCGAACGGTTTAAATCATATGGAAAAAGAACAAAACGTGTCACAAGGAACAAAACCGGAACTTACTTGAGGAAAGTACAAGAAAGAAACAAAAACCCATACACAACCAGTGATGTTAGTAGCTCGAGGGACCATGTCGGGTGTACAAGAAACGTCGGAATCATGGGAATGATTAACGAACCACAAAACCACCCAGCCACTAAAGCTCCAATTCTGCAATCACAAAAGCCAAACAGATCATGAGTAAAAAGAGTGACCTTTTAAGTTTTCGTGTCAGCTAATTCTATAAGACCAGGACTTTACCCGATTACACAAGCTCTCCCTAAACTCTTTGTCTTCTCATTGAGGAAATATATGCACGCAGCTAACGATACCGCCACCTAAGAGTAACACTCAAAGATTTCAGAAACCATATATGTATGTGACTATAAGATTATAACCAAACCTGAAACGCAGGACCGCCTTCAGCTGAGTTCATAATACTCCAACCACCCATGAAAGCAAAGAGGAAGAGTCTTCTGAATATAGTGTCCATAGGAGGCATTTCAACAAAATCGAGAAGAGTTTTAACCCATGGAGGAGACTCCTCAACTTTCTTCTTCAACCTTGTTTTTAGATTGATTTTAGTTTTCTTCCTTGTGATAAAACTAGACATAAGAAGCTTCTCAAAAGCACCTTCTATAGATTCTTCACTTCTCTCATGTCCAGAGTATTGTTGTAAGAGGAAGTTACGAGAAGCCCAGATTTCTTCCTCGGAAGCATATGGACTAATTCCTAGACGTTTGTATGGGTCCCAAACTCTGGTCCTAGGGAATGTAGGGATGTTGCCTATACGATAGAAACATGTTATATCACTTCTTATTCACATTGATCTTTCTTAGACTCTTACCATTCATTTCAGCAAACTAATAAACAAAAATTTAAGAGAGCCAAGTGATATTAACAACAGAGTGAACACACACATTCAAAAACTAAGTGAGAAAACTAAGGCATAAGCTTTCTACTATCTCTGCTGATGCTTCTTCTTCTCTGGTTCTTAAAGGATCTTTACATACTCGATAAATTCATTTGACACAAGATGAAAATTTGGATAAGAAACGACCATTTCCTTAAATCGAAACTTGACTAAATTGAGGAAAGGTTTTAGAAAATGTAGAGGGAGATTAAGATTATTCAAAGATAATATACCTCCATAAGGAGAATCAACGGCGCACTTAGGGATTTTGAAGCTTCTTGAACCATTCCGAAATGGTAACAGTGACTTTTTAGGATTCCTTACGGGAGAACTGCAATCAGAAATTTAACAAATGGTTTCAGTTCTGTAATATTACAAAACAAAACCTAAAATACCAAATTAGCTCAACGCTTCAAATCCGAATTATGTTTCCGTCTAGAGTAAAATTCAAAATCCCTAAGAAAGAAGGTGCAGAAGGGAGATAGAGATATTACAGCTGCGATGGAGCGAGAAACGAAGAAGATACTGTAGAACATGAGAGAAGAAGAGACGAGGAGGACATGGTTCCTCCGACGTCGTTTTGCTTCTGTTTAGGTGTAAGATGATGATGAACTATGTCTGTCTACGTTTACTGTGTACTTAATCGAAAAAAAAACGTATAGTGCTATCTTGCGCCGCCTAGCGTACATTAAAGAATAAACATTTTTCATATTTCACGTTCATGCCCATCTTGTTGTGATATCTTCGAATATTAGCCCCTAACTGCAAAATATGTAACATGACACCTCATGATTGGTCGTTCACAACTACTAATAGAATCAGCCATTCAGGCCAGGGTTAAGGATCGCAGACAACGGACTCCACAGGCTAAAATAACATACATATATATATATATATACACGTATACATATGAATGTTTGATTGTACAACAAAGACTATATATGTTGTGTGTGAATGTGAAACAACCTTTGATAATGAAGAGCAACTGATAATTGTCCTCTTTTCCTAAGAATTCTTCTCATCACTTTCTCTGTGGCCGTCCAAGGTAAAGAAGGCAGAGTCACAACAGACTAACCAGATTGGTCCAAAACTGATTGATTAGTTGCATAGATGTAAAATTTACAAACAGAGTCCACAACTATCCTACATTTTCGAATTTATCCCAAATTCTTTCTACTTGTATTGGCCAGCCCATCCCTCTTTATTTGACCATTTATTCTTCTATTTATTTTTTAATTTCTTTTTACGTAATCTTCACGCTAATCCCAAATTACTTCAGTTTCGTTCTTTTTGTTTTTGTGGTTCCACATAGATAAGTAATAATTCGAAAATCTTATCAAAAGGTCTCTCAAAGTTGAGAAATATAAAACAACACTTTCAACTATATAGTATGCTCCTCTCTTGTTATCAGTCGGAGCTAGGAAGGAACTTGGTTCCTGATCTAGTGCCAAAGTTTCTAGTTCCAGCTGGGATAATCCGAGATGGAGACAAGACCTGTGCGAACGAGAAGTTGTAAGAATCAGTGCCTAACCGGCTCTGTAACCATCCTCTACCACCAGAGAATCCATCAGTCACAATGTAGCAATTCTTAAACCCTAGACTCCTTAACGTTTTCGCCACTATTTTAGCCGAATCCGAATACCTACAAGCCAAAAAGTACTGACTAAGACAACATCTTTTTGGTTCAAAGTCTTGTAAAAGAGCAACAGTAAACAAAACTCACGAGTCCATGATAATGATATTGGAGCCTTTGTTGATTTTCTTGAGGTAAGATATCTTTAATGCTGCTATCTCTGCTTCAACTCGTTTCGAGTTCCTTACAAGGCCCTTTACTTTGTTAGGTAGTTCTTCTAATCTGATTCATCAAAAGAACAAAGTTTTGTGTGTGTTTCTTTCAATCTTTTTGAGTATAGTTAACATGGAAAAAGTTAAAGAAACACTTACGGAATGGAGATTATACGGTTCTTAGCATTTGAAGGTAGACGAGGAATCCCGGCTTTATCTTTATCTTTCTCTGATCTTATGTCCACCATTAAGTAGTTCTTTGTGCAAAGAAGATCAAGTGTTTGAGCAGCCGTAAGATCACCTTCATTTCAAAACAGAGCAATTAGGCTTTACATACAAAAACATATCTCTTATAAACAAGTGTTTCTCAAGAAACCAAGATGATGATGATGAGGTGGTACCTTTGTAACCACGGAAGTTAAAAGAAACAGCAGACAAAACAGGAGGAAGAAGAAGGTAAGCAAGAAACGCAGCACCAGCAGCAACTACAATGACATTAGGATCGGTTGAAGAAATCGTCTCAATGGTTGATGAAGCAATTGGCTTAGCATCTTCAATCGCTTTTGTTGTCTGTTGTGCTACATCTGTTACTGTCTACATCTCAACCAAAACAATCCATTTACAAAACAAACCATTTACAAAAAATTTGAATGTTTAAAACAAATTCTAACCTTTGCAGCATTAAAGACAGGTTCTGAATCAAAACCAGAGCTCTGCATTGCTTCTTGAGCTTTCTTTGAAGCTTCTGAGAAAGCAGGAGAAGCAAGTTTTATAGCTTCTTCACCAGCTTGTTTTGCAATAGGTAAAGCAGTGTCCAATGCTGGTTTAAGAGCATCTCCTACTACTTGAAAAACGCGTTGCGTTGCATCAAAAACACTTGAACCAGTTTCTTGAACTTGGTTGATTGTTTTCTCCACCTATCAAGAAAATTAACTCAATAAACAAAAGGAGAAGATCTAATCCTTAGAAGATGAGAATATATATATACTTGAGTGATAGATGAGACGATTTGGTCCTTGGGAATTGAAACAGTAGCTTTGGCTTCAAGAGGAGGAGATGCTAAGAGAGATAATAGAGAGATTGAGGTTGATGTTGGAAGTGATACAAAGATTTGTCTCACTGTCTTCTTAGTAGAAGAAGAGGAAGAAGGAAGGGTGAGTTTTGGAGATAGTGTAGATTTCATTGCCATCTCCGCCATAGCCATGGTTTCTCTGTGATAGAGAAAGAGACAAAGAATCTTTGGAGCTTCTCTTCAATGTTGTTGTCTGCAAACTGTTTCATTTATTCATCTCTACATTTTTTCTGAAGATTATAAATAAATTGAGTTTCTGGCTAAGAAAATAAAGAGGATTTGAACGATGGTTTCTGATTGGACAATCTTATCCTACGTGGCAATTGCTTCTGTAAGCAGAGCCACTCATTAGCGATCCGAAGCAGAGGCTAATCTTTGTGTTTTGATATAAAGTATAGCCTATCGGTTACATAAATCGTAACGAAGCTTTATTAAAACAAACATCTTGAATCAAACAATAAGTTTTCAAGTGTTTATTTTTATCTCAAAAGAGCAAAAAAAAAATGAAAAGATATTTTAAAATATTAAAACAAATAAAATCAACGATTTGTACTGAAAGTAGCGGTTCAACTCCGAAACGTCTCAAAACTATGTTGGCAATCAAATCAACATTCCAAAACAAAACCAACACAGAAGTTGAGCAAAAACCACCTGATCACCTTCATAGCATTTACAAATATATTTCCACATTACGATTAACTAGACCTTAAAGCAAACAAAGCTCGTATAATATCATTAGAAGAACTTTATTAAACGATTCACCATAACAACATAACAATGGTAAGGGTCTATCGTCTATAATGTTCTTGGTGATAAAAAAATCTTATATAATCTGTAAACATGAATTGGTTAGAGATCAACTAAAAACCTTCTTAGATGAAGAAAGTCTATATGGAACTCAAAAGATACATGTAAACCTAAAGAAAAAAACTGCATCATCATCAGATTCAGGACCATTGTTCAAATAAAACCACATGATGATTCATTTGTTACCCAAAAACAAAAACAAACCAAACCTTTCCAAAGAGAACAAAGATCAATGCTGAGAAAAAATTAATAGTTTCCTAAAACGGTAAGATTTTTGTCATTCCTCTTACAACAGCTAAATTCAATATTTTCAAATAGAATTGGGAAAAATTTGAAAATCTTTAGGTAGGAGCTGAGAAGATATTTAGAAACCAAAAAGTATCTTCCTAGCATTGAAAAACATAAAAGAAATACAGGAAGAAGAAGCGCTGGATGCAGAGGTTTATCGATCGATTCATGCTTTCAATGTCATTTTTTTCCAAACATTGAAACAAAATTTCCCAGGAATTGATCGATGAACCGCTGCCTCCAGCGACTTCACTCTTCCATCATTCTTAAATTAAATTTAAACACAAAATAAATAATAAAATAATGCACAGATCTGAGAAATTGCAAATAATTGATCTCAAAAGATATAAAGCATTTAGAAAGAGGTAGATGCAGAGCTATATAACCACTAACAGCTATATATAAACGTGTTTACATACACGCATGTGAGAATAACTCGGACAAGGAGATTTTTATGTGGAACAGCAATTTTAGGGGATTTTATTGGTTTTAACACTTTTATAGAGTTAAAGGTTACACTATTGTTTGACCAAAAAAAAACAAAGATTACACTATTATTTATTTTTAACTTTATAGTTTTAAAATTTTGTTTCAAAATTATGTGTTATTCTAATAAAATAAATTTAATAGCCTTCGTAGTTTAGTTTCAGATATAACTAACAATCATATACCCAAATTACATAAATGGATCAAAACTCTATAGTTAAATTCAAAATTTCCCAGCAATTGGGATAAGTCGATCAAAACTTAAACAAAATTTCCATTGTATCGAAGATCAAACAACACTACAATTCAAATAAATAGCTAACATTTTACCAAAGTATAGTCAATAGACCATACAGTTTTTATCTGCATTTTGAAACAATGAATCGACCAACCCAACAACTTATATCATATCATAAATTTAAGCTCATCATTGAGACAGGGCATAAAATCATTCATTGGTTGCATACCTTACAAACTGCTCTAGTTTCTTCTACTCGAGTTTATTCACTCAACACCTCTCATTTGGTCTTCAGTCTCTTCGTCTCCGCTTCTCCCGCCTTGACTCTTTCCGTTCTTCTTCTGAGCTATACCGCGATGAAGATGACTTCTTGCTCCTGTGATGCTTTGAGTGCTTCTTGTGGCTACTACTCTTCTTCTCTCTAGAAGATTCTCTTCGTGATCTTGAACCTTGCTTATCCCGGTAGTCTCTGGATGACTCGCTCTCCGAATCATCTTCTCTATGCTTACCCTTCTTATTTGATCGTCTTTTCCTTCGTTCATCTCCCCAGGATTCACTCGATGATATATCGTTGCCACCACTATGTTTTCTTGGTGATTTCTCTCTCTTTTTCCTTCGACTATTTTCTACTTCAGACCCTAGTAATGTGAGGCTGGTTGTCTTCTCCTCTGCTTTCTCTTTCAATCCAGATTTATCAAGTCTTTTGTCAGAAGAGCTGTCCGGTTTCCTTTTCAGCTTCCTATCTTCTTCAATTGGTTTGGTTCCTTCCACATATGTGACATCAGAAGGTACTTCGAACCCTAGTTCTTTCCCTAGAGATTCTAGAAAGTCACCAGCTATAAGTCGGTTTAATGTTGTTGCTGCCGCTTCATTCTTCTTTTCTTGACCTTCTTCACTCTTTCCATTCATTGGTTGATCTTCATCATCTTCAGAATCATCAGAGAATATGGCCTGCAAGTGAATGTCAGGGTCACAACTATTAATTTATTTTTGTCAAAATTGAGTAATGTCAACGTTCTCAGACAAAACAGACTATATACCTTGTAAAGATCAACAGGTCTCTCCACATTCTCCACTTCTACCTCAACTTGAGGCTCTTCTACTAATGTCTCTTTCTTAGGTTCTTGTGAATCTGATATTTGACGTGCTTTCACTGTATCCGGCAAGAATATGAGAGAATCCATTTTATTTCTTGCTCTAGGAGCAGTTGGCGGCTGTAAAATATAAAACCAAGCATTAAATTTTACGTATACACAAGAATATGACACTGAAAATCGCATAAGCAAAAGAGATCAAGTAGATCATATTTCTTCTTCTTTTTTAAAATCTCAATGTGCACATTATTCACTGTTAACATATCTTAACACATCTGAGGAAAACTGCATTGATATGATTAGGATAATGATTATTCAAAATTTCACCAAAACATATGCTTTCCAGAACAAGACTATAGGATGAGAAGAATTCCCTAATTCCCAGTGTTCAATGAACTTAAACCTAAAATGACATTCCAGGAAGGAGAAGCAAGGAACCACTTATTTACCTTTCCCATGAAAGGGTCAGGGAGATCAAAACGTTTGCACAAAAGAGGTGCAGGACGCCACTGGAACTCTTCCCTTTTAGGGTACGTCTTACTCGATTTCATGTCTACCACTCCAGTGTCTTTAATTTGCTGTAAACAAAAGTTTTACGTACGAGGACAGAAACCCCAATGTACTGAATAAATGCAATAAAGATTCTGTAAAAATACCTCTGTTCCACCAGAAGTAAACTGCAGCCCTCCAGCAAGGAAGTCGATAGGCTGTTCCGTAGCCCGTCTGACCTCCTTGTAAGCTTTCCCTTTCTCAATTGCCTCAGCTGCAGCCTCAAAGTCTAACCTCTCTTGAGCACGAGCTGCTTCCGACATGCTGTTAACTCTGGAGTCTGTTGTACGTAACCCTCCTTTGTATTTCTCCTTGAGAAACTGTTCAAATCTTTCTTGTTTTGCCAGATCATCTCTGAAGGGCTTGACAACCTCAGCTGCCTCTTGCTATTATAACGAGAGAAAGGCAAGTAGAAAATATAAGTGCAAGGCAAAAAAAAGACATTATCATTTACTTGAAACACATCTATCAAGCGCAACAAAGCTAAAAAAACTTATAAGATTTTAACTTACAGATGAAGCTGATTTGGTAAATGTATCAGAGAGATTGGTCGGGAATTGGAAAGAGCCTCCAGAAGAAGCAGAAGTATCAGTTTCTTTTATACTTCTCTGCAATGGCTTTTCCCCTAATAAGCTGCCACGTGTTTCTGCAGTCATTTTCTGCACGCTTGGAGAGACCTTAATATCTAATAGCAGCTTACTTTGGTCACTACGCTTTTGTTGCTCCTCCCACAACTTTCTTATGTAGTAGTCATGACCGTTACCTCCCCGAAGAAAATCAAACAACTGATTTGATTGATTCTTCTCTCTAGAAAGATCTTCATATAGTTTCCCGCAACGGGAAACAAAAGTAGCAAACCCCTCGATCAAAAGTTTCAGATTATTATCTGCAGGAGGAGAAACATCTGGAGGGGCAGAAACAGCTGGCTTAGTTTCAGCCTCCAGAGGACCAGAAAATTTATGCCGGGCCACAAAATCCTTCGGGATTTTCGGAGGACTAAATCTGGTATAATATACGAAACACACAAGATATGAATTAAATGATCTGTGCATATGAAAGTAAATAGTTGTTATCATACAAGTCTGAGAGCAAGAACTCCACTCGACGTGCAAATGTGAGATGACATCATGTTTGTGAATCATTGAAACATCAGACTGAATTACCTTTCCACACTGTAGTCAGAATTCGTAGCAGCTCCAAAACCTGGCAGAACGTCATGCTCTTTTAAGGTTAACCTCAGTCTATTGTCATTGCTCGGTCTTGCTGGCTGTTCATCTTCTATGACATAAGTCTGATCAAAATCGTAACCTGAAAGAAAAGAAAAACACTTTGGTTTTGCAGCAAATTCTGAGAAACAGGTTGATAAATCCAAAACTAAAACTGTCAAGTTTTGCACTTTTTAACAATATTATTCGTCTCTAAACAGAAAATTACTTTTACAACATACATGAGCTATAAGTTAACCACAATGGACAATGGTTTGCCTCCTCAAGAATGAAAAAAGGTTTGACCTCAACACTTATGCATTTATTAACGAAGAACAACCATGATTAATGAAATAGCTCTTCTGTCCTTACCAGCATAGACATCTTCATCCTCAGCACCAGGTTCCTCAAGTGCCCCAATGCCAAAACCTTGAGCAATCTTTCCTGCTGATTATTCAACTCATATTAGTAACTAACACAACCCACAAGTAGTTTGCACGCAACAACAATGCCAAGAAAATGCATGTAAGTATCTTCATGCAAAGAATAGCAGATTAATATTAAAAAAAAGGATAAATGGTCAGTCAAGATCTTACATTTTGGTCCGAAAAGACTTTCCTTCATTGACAAAGGTTTTCTGAAGCCAGCCTCCTTACTAGCAGACAAGCGGGATCTTTTATTTTCTACGGAATAGAAAAATGAGATGCAAGTCAATGAGCAGGAATGCTTTGTCAGCAGAAACATCGTAAACATCCATACTAGATACCTCTAAATTCAGGAGCATGTTTAAAAGGATCATATCCTAATCCATGCAGGTCCTGCTTTGGCTTGAGAACATATACCTGTAACAGAAGGAAGAGCAACGAATATCATCATGATTAATGTAAGTGAGGGTATAATAGATTCAAACCATTATTCACAGTCCTATGTTAATTATGATATGAAAAGTAGAAGAGAAGATCAAGAAACATACAAAAAATAGATATATAACACCAGTAACAGTTAACAACATAAAGGTCGTTTGCAGAGAGAAACTGGAAAATTTGACTTACAGGAGTGCTTTCAGAAAATTTAATATCTTCACTAAACTGTGGATCCAGAGAAGTTTTCACTTCAGTCTCCAAAACCAGTGAATTGGAAATTTCATTCGTATTCTCATCAGTAGAAAAGGCTAAGAATGCTTTTCTAGCTTCTCTACGAGCATCTGCACCAACAATAGTATAAAAGAGAGACACATGTTTCAAACATGGATTAAGAAACACAAAATACAGACTTTTTTTTAAATATAAACTTGAGTAAAATAAAATTTAAAAGTTAATCACAACAGAATAGCTTGATGTAGATTTCCAAGATAAAAAGGCACTGGCTGTTTTTCTTGGTGCACAAAAGAAGATTACGAAATAGCACATGTTAAACAAGTTCAAACCTGAACTAGCACGCACATCATTTATTGAATGACCACGCCGCCATCCCATCTTTACCAAAAGTTTGACCCCTGAAACAGTATAAGGCATATATGTGAGATCAAGGACTCGCTAGTTTATACTTTATGCATTAGAAAAAAATAAAAAGAATGAAAAAAGAGGTTTTTGCAGAATATTAATGAGGAGAAACTAACCAACTGACTCTGAAACTGGTGCAACAAGTTCGTCAGGCATTGGGCCAGGAATGGCTGATGGCCTGTGATAGTGTGATATAGAAACAATATGTTACAAACTAATAATTAAATACAACTATAGCAACTTCATAGCCAACTCGAATGAGAGAACTACATAGTAACATCATAAACTATAAAGATGGCAATTTCATAGGAACTTCGTAGAAAACAAAACAGACTACCATACAATGTCTCATAAACTATAAAGATGGCAATTTCATAGGATCTTCGTAGAAAGCAAAACAGACTACCACACAATGTCTAAAACAATATTACTCATGCTCAAACGAAATGGAGAATCCCTAAAAATCATCTTAAACATAGTTTGTAAGACGCTTTCAAATGATTGCAAAGTGTAGTAGAAATTGATAAGAAACAGTGAGATATCTTTCCACCCTTGAATTATGGCCAAGCTACAACAATGTATCAGAAGCATTAAGAAATATGACATGTAAGTAGATAGATACCTCTCATGCTGTTCTTTCTCAGCTTGCTTGCGAGAATGTTCGGCTGCTGTAAAACCAAATGTGTCAAATTGTGAGCTTGCAGATAGTGATTGGCCCTCCAACTCCTGAAATGAAAAAAGCAGTTAAGAGTGGCTTAACATCCTTCCATGTAATGCACTTCTCTTCCACAGTGAAAAAATCAAATTTCCAAATCTGCTTTACATTTTACCATTGACAAGTGTAACAGAAGGATGGGCAATATGAGGTAATCAACCTTTGACGATCTTACACATTATGATTTGAAATAAAGCTTTAACGGATCTAAAAAGGAGAAGAAGATGAAACATACCTCCTTTTCATCAGCATCTAGAAAATCTGAAATACTTTGCTTCCTTGCACCAGCTCTGTTCTTCCTTGATGAAGTAAATGACTGTGGAGCCCAACCTGAAATTCATCTTAGAGTGTAAATAGCAGAGTACAAGTAAAAAATCTAAAAATAAACAGGAAGTTGAATTTTACCTTCTTTTGACCCCACTGTATTGTAATACCCAGCAGAATATCCACCAGTAAATGCTCCATGAAACCTTCTCCGGCCTTCTTCATCAGTCACCTGTGTAAGTAAATAACTCAGCGATGTTAGCAGCTTTTCCATAAAATATAACTCGAGATTAGTTAAAGTAGTTTGCAATTAGAGACAAAGGAAGAAGACAGCATTCATAAACGCATATATTAAAATACCTACAAGGAAAAAAGCTTAAATGCAGATTATAAATCTTAAAACTATCCACAGATACATTAATAAGCAAGAACAAAGACAACATATAACAAAGTCTCAAATACACATCAATCTAACATGATTCTGAGTACTAAACCAGCTCCAGTAGAAACATTCACTTCGATTTCATTGCTTAAGGTTGACTATATTCCCGGATACTCACAATTTTGTAAAGCTATTTAGCTACCTCACACTACTCTAGTTACTAGAATGCCTCAAGTGATCTCTCTTACCTCACTCGGCATTAAACCTATTAGGCTCTGTACAGTGAATAAAAAAACACAACAAAAGAAACTTCCATGTTTATGGAGAAAACGAATCTATCGCTATTTAATTGCCCAATCCGCAGCTAAAAAGATGAACTAGAAGATCAAAATACTCACCTCTTGCTTCCAAGCAGGGAGAGTTCTAAGATTTCCTGAAGCTCCAGCGACAGCTTTCTTCTTCCGGCTCGCAATTTCTTCCTCGCGCTCTATCGGTGTTCCATGAAACACGAAATCCTCTTCGTCCGACCCCATCACCTTTACCACTGAGAAAAGCAGCAATCCGAGATTCCCAAACGAGTCACTCCTGGAGAGAGAGAATCAGAGTCGACGGAGAAACGAGAATATATGGGCCTGGTTTGGGTCAATTTCAGGCCCATTCTGGTTTTTATTTAAAATCCAATTTCTCTTTTAAAGGGATTAGAATTTACTTTCACGCGCCGCTATCCAAGCGTTGTAAAGGAAAGTGGGAATCACGCGCTTTGCGTTCTTCCGTTTGCCCTAATCGACTCCGTTAGACAAGACGAAGGCCTCCGATAAGATTCCGTATAATTCGATAGACTGC
>KE158076.1:18161-31853 GCA_000411055.1 Leavenworthia alabamica
ATATCTCTGTTTTCTCGTATTTCATCATTCCAGATACGGATCTTCGTATACGCTATATACCTTACTCTTTCATCTGATTAATTCTGTAGATTATACGATGGATCCTATGGATATAGTCGGAAAATCCAAGGAAGACGCTTCTCTTCCGAAAGGTTAGTTTATTAAATCCTTGATTCGATCCACTGATTATTAATTCCGTAATTTCTCAAATTGTTTATTTTGGAATTAAGTTGATGATGATGTTTCTGAATCCGATGTTGTGCCTCACCGATCATTTTGAATAGGATTTGTAAACCTAGCTCAATATATATGCAGGTTCTTGAAAAAGTTGCTTGAAGATGTTTTGTTTATCTTTCTGAGAATATATTTGTTCTTGTTGTTGTTGTGTAGCTACAATGACTAAAATCATAAAGGAGATGTTACCTCCAGAAGTCCGTGTTGCTAGAGATACTCAAGATCTTCTGATTGAATGTTGTGTTGGTAAAGATTCATATTATTTTTATCTCTTCAAGTTCTTGTGTTGGTGAGATTCATACTATTATTATTCTTTTGCAGAGTTTATAAATCTTGTATCTTCAGAATCTAATGAAGTTTGTAACAAAGAGGACAAAAGGACGATTGCTCCTGAGCATGTTCTCAAGGCATTACAAGTTCTTGGTTTCGGAGAATACATTGAAGAAGTCTATGCTGCATATGAGCAACATAAGTATGATACTATGGTAATGATCCTCTACTCTCTTCTCCTTGTCTTAACTAACGAGAAGATGAAGAAACCACCCTTTAACTAACGTTAATTGTCTCCTACGTTTCAACTCTATAGCAGGACACACAGAGGAGTGTAAAATGGAACAGTGGAGCTCAAATGACTGAGGAGGAAGCAGCAGCTGAGCAACAACGTATGTTTGCAGAAGCACGTGCAAGAATGAATGGAGGTGTTCCACTTCCTCAACCCGAACAATCAGAAGCAGACCGGAGAAGTTGACAAAGCTAATCGAAACGGTAATGGTAGTAGGCAAAAAAATATATACAGAAGCATCATTAACATCCCTTTGTAAGTGCAAATGTGTATGTCCTGTGTTTATATGCTCTTAGTATAATATTACATGTTAGTGTTTTATAATCTAAAGAACAACACTTGTAATTCAGATGTAATTAGTAAGCATTACTTTTATTATTATCCGACAGATGATTCAATCGTTCTGCATTTAGACGAGGTGCCTTGTCCGATTAGGTTTGAAAAAGCACCAGTTAAAGAAGAGTCTGTTCATCTCCAGTAGTTGAATTTATCGATTTCAATGAGAGAAAAAAAAAACAAATGTGACACTATTCAAAAGCTACTAAATGGAGTTTACAAAATAAAATAAAATTACTCATCCTTACAAGCATCTTAGTTTCTTACTAAAAATATACTATTATTTATGACATCATTAAAGCAGATAAATGTACGGGTAAGGAGAGGGGAAGGTAGTATTAGTAGGAGGGACCATCATTGGAGTGACGTGTCAGTTCGCAGGTAACTGTTTACTCTGCACCCGACAACTAATAAGAAAAAATAATTGAAATAGACCTATTTCATATATTTATATTTATTTATGACGTCAATAAATCCGAATAAGAGTTTATAATCTCTCTCTCTTTTTTGTAACATTATTGGATGGTTTTATTCATTAATACAAGAAAAAGCCTGTCGAATGTTGTATGCCTCTCAATGGCCCGTCACACCAATCTTTGTTTGAGAATATTTCGTCTTGAATCGAGACTGTATAATGTAGTACTCTGGTAATATATTGTATAGTAGTAGTAATATAGTAGATGTTATAAGTTTCCAATTTTAACGTGATGAACTTGAATATGTCCATGTAAAATCATATAAATGCTTTAATTTGTGGATTTTTTTTTTTGCCTTAACCACTTGCGGTTTAAGTTTCGAATCGTATCAATACTTTTCTACAAAAATTATTGAATCGATACAGAAAATAAGGATAAGACGTCAAGCCGGTTATGTCGGTTAAACTATTGTATTTTGCTTTTTTACCAGGAAAAAGTAGGAAAATCTAATTTCGTAGGAGAGTCAAATTCATGGTAAAAAATTATGAACAAATCCAATTAAACAAAAATGAGTATGAGGATACAAGATATTTATTATATACTCAGTGTGATGGTTTTGATGAGCTTATGAATCATAAAATATAACCATGTTGAGATATACTTTCCATTTAAAAAACAAAAGAATAAATGATTGCTTTGCGAATTCTGTTTCTATTTTTTTTATTGTTCAATAATTTCAGTAAATAACTCGAGATTTTATTTATAGAGATGAGTCGCTTGATTTCAAATGGGAAAAAAAATTTTGTGCTGATATTCTTCATTATTTCGGGAAATATTATGAAAATATTTTTCATTAGATTTAGAATTTTGTAGACTTATTCGATATTATACAAAAATTATGGAAAATTAACAATATTGTCAATAAAAAGTTGTAATGGTTGATTTCACAATGGTTTAAAAGATATAGTAGTTATTTTTTTATTTATTTAAAAACCTGTTAGAAATCATCTACGAATCTTTAACATTATTACTTATATAGGTAAAATGTACAATAAAGATTTGATAAGAGTATTATATTTTTGATGAACACTTTTTACTGTATAAAAATTGAAGTCCAAAAAAAAAAGGATGAGTCAAACAAAACTGAGGCTATTTGTGATTACCCCACATAGAAAATGAAACAACACACACACTTTGTCTCCAGATTCCTTTCTTTTGTCTCATTTCTCGTTTTTCTCCCAAAGTATTCAACAAAATAACACTATCCTCTTTCCCACTTATTCTCTTTTAATTTCACACAAAAAAAACCATTTTAAAAATTAAAGCCAAATAATAATATGACTACATAAACAAAGCTCCACGTTTACAAATTCAAACACAAAATTTTCCTCTTTTTTTGGGTCAACACACCACAGGATTTGCCTAAATTAAATGTTTTCAAAATTCAATTTATTCAGTTCCTCTTTATTAGATAGAATCAGTTGAAACTTTTATTTTACACTTTATCAAAAACTTCCTAACTCGAATCACTTACTATATTTTAAACTGAAAAGCAAAAGACAAATCTACACATAAATAAAACTATTTATATATTTCTTTTTTCTTTTACATTAATTTTCCAAAATTCTCTACAGAAGATGAAAATGGTGGGTCCAGTCACAGTCGATTCTATGTCAATGTAAGTATTATCTTCTCTCTTACACAACACACTCACAACTACAAGAGAGAGAGATAAAGAGAGTCACCAAATAGACCAAACCCTCAAGTTAAATTCACACCAGCTACTTTCATCATTTACCATATTCTCTCTCTTTCTCAAACCTCAAAGCTTCTTCATCTTCCCTTTCAATGGCGAAAGAAACTTCACATGACTTTACTTCCAAGAGACACCATCATAGTTTCCATTGGACAAGAAAAGTTGGATCAGATGAAAACGACGACGTTTCTTCTCATAATTCTCTTCCTGATAACAACACTAAACCTGTTTCAAAACACTCCTCTTCATCTTCCTCTAATGTAATCACTCCTAAAAGAAAGCTTCAGTCTTTCGCTGTTTCTCGTCTCCGTTCTGTTATAGCTTCTTTAAGTAGAGCTCGACCCGGTAACAATTCCGGACTCGGGTCACGGGTTGTTGGTACACTTTTCGGATCTCGTCGTGGTCACGTGCATTTCTCAATTCAGAAAGATCCTATTTCTTCGCCGGCGTTTTTAATCGAACTCGCTACGCCGATTAGTGGTTTAGTTAAAGAGATGGCTTCAGGACTCGTTAGAATCGCTTTGGAGTGTGATAAAGGAAAGGAGGAAGAAGTGGAAGGAAGAGGAGAAAAGGTGAGGACGACGGCGATTTCACGGCGGTTGGTGGAAGAGCCGATGTGGAGGACTTATTGTAATGGGAAAAAGTGTGGTTTTGCGACGAGGAGAGAGTGTGGTGAGAAGGAGAAAAAGGTTTTGAAAGCTCTTGAGATTGTTTCCATGGGAGCTGGAGTTTTACCGGAAACGGAGGAAATATCCACCGGCCCCGGCGGAGGAGGAGATATAATGTATATGAGAGCGAAATTTGAGCGAATTGTTGGATCACGTGATTCTGAAGCTTTCTATATGATGAATCCTGATAGCAATGGAGCTCCTGAGCTCAGTATCTACTTACTCAGAATCTGAAGAACACGATCAGAGAAGATGAAGGAAGCCTCTCGTACGGAAGGAGGGTTTAGTTAAGTAAGATTTTCCGGTTTAGTTTCTTAAATAGTCGGTTAAGTGAACCCATGTCTAATACTCAAATCGAAAACGACGTCGATCTCTTGTTTTAGATCAATTTTTTTTTTTTGGGAGGGTTTAGAGGTTTTAAAATTTGGTATATGAATATGGACCGGAGGAGTTGTAAATGTATAAATTTCGTTTTAAAATCTATATCCTTTTACAAATGTTTAATGTTATAATGAGGACACCGAGCCTGTTAAACCATAATGATTAAAGTTTCGATTTTGTTCTAATTCCATTAAGTATATTTTGTCACTAAGATTATGCTTTAAAGTGTAAAATCATCATTAATGTTCTTTGATCCAAGAAGAATTATTAGACTGAATCGTATGGATCATATATTATAAAGAATACAGGTATCAACTATAATGACATAATATTTTAATCTCAATATTCCTATATGTGGGTCACTCTATTAAAGTTTCAAAATTAAACCCAATTCGGGATATTTCTAGGCTTAAATGCACTCAAATCTTTGTTATTAATTGAGTACGGGCCTATAAAAATAGACAACTCATACAACAAGACTTTAAATAAATAGAAAAAGATTTTTGATACTTTTGGGTGTTTACATAATGATCCGTGTTATTTATTATGCATTAAGTACTATTTATATATAACTAAGGGTATTATTGTCATTTAAGAGATAAAATCAAATGTACTGGTGTCTTATGTCTTTTCCCTAGTTTCAAGGCTTTGTCTTTTTAGCTATCAATTAGTACCAAACTCGATATTAGTATTTAAATGCCAGGGAGCCACGCTTTATCCGTTTTATTTCATTGGATATTTAATAAAAATCGTAAAACCACAATTACAAATATATTAGTAATTCATAATTTATATTAATGTGTTAGTATTTTTTGTTTTTTAAAATTAACATGTATTTTATCTATATAATTTTAGTTTCGAAATTTGGTAATGAGCATATTATTTTGGGAAAATAAAGAGAACTGACTAATCGAAAATAAAAATAGAAAAAATGAAAAATATAACAATAAATGAAAAAATTCGATATATATAAAACATTTTTAAAATAAAAATATTAGAAACAGAAAAGATAAAACTGACTTAAGAGTATTTGATTCCATATTAAACAGTCTTTCCCTAAAAAAAAGCAGAGTCTTGTAATGTGATAAAGAAAAAAGCAGGTTCTTGTAAATTCACAAAGCAGAGATCCGATTAAGATTACACTGCACGATACTCAAGGAACGTGTTTTCTTCTTTTTCTTTTTCTTATTAACGTTAAAGAATAGGTTTGCTGATAAGAAAATAAATTTTCTTCATGAGAATTTGCAAAAGAGACAAAAGCTGATGATGCCTTCAATAATTTATGAACCTAAATAAATACATGTTGAGTCGTCGCCTGCTTTATATATTTGTGTAGTTAATTACTAGAAGAAATTTGACTATAATTAAAAGCTATTTATATCTTTGTATATGATTTGTAAGCAAAAAATTAAGTTCTAACAGACTAACAGTGTTATCTGAAAACTAATACTATTATTTATGTTATAACTTCGTTTATAAAAATTCATACCACCCTACCATAGTACCATTGACGGCTGTGGGGAATAAAAGTTGAGGCAACTAATGAAGTAATGAGTAGTTTTACACTTTTGCTTTAGATAAAGAGTTCAGCTTTAGCCGTTTTTACTCTCTTTTTCCCCAGCCTCATTATGTTTTACTATCATTTATCTTCTTTCTTCTCAATTAAAATCTTAGTTTTAAGTGAAACTAATCAAATAAGGAACATATATATGTTATGGTAAGAAATCTTACTGCTCCCGGCAGACGCATTGAAATTAATTTGGATTTTGTATTATAAAAAAAAAAGAAAAAAAAAGAAATCTTATTGTTACATATATATACATATACATATATATATGATATATATATATATATACATGTAAACAAAAGATACCACTGAAAAAAATTAATATCATATATAAATATATCCAATGACATATTTAGTAAATAAATACTTATTTAAAGTTTTTTTATTCTTGCTGAAATAATCTACCATCCTATTATCTATCGTCCTATTAAAAAAGAAGTACAAAACATCATCCTATTAAAAAGAAGTACAAAACATGTAACCAAATAAAGCATTTATTAACCATGTTTCCAAACACTATAATTATTTTTATCTTTTAAGAACATATATTATTGAAGTATTTTAACAATAATTGTTTAATACTTAAAAGGAAAAACCGGTTGATTATATATTTTTAAATCTATATAATTAAATAACACTTAATGCAATATTTAAAACAGAAAAATTAACAATAATTATTTAATACGAAAAATAGTTTGATTATATATTCTTAAATCAATATAATTAAATGACACTTAATGCAATATTTAATCAAATTTAGAAAGTGTCACAAATAATAGGAAAATGAAAAATTATTGTTTAATACTTAAAAGGAAAAACTGTTTGAATATATATTCTTACAGACTGTTCATTCTCTAAATCATCATCAACTAATACTTTTTATACTTTTATTCACACAAGATCAAATGACTGTTTTATTTGCATACCTTAGAGATTTCCGTCCCTACAAAACTTCTTGGAGAATCCAAGTAAAAGTTCTTCATTCATGGAGACATTATACGATGAAATCTGGCGAGACTTTTGAGTGCATATTCGCCGATTCCCAAGTAAATTTGTTTTTTATTTTATTTTTATTTTATATTATTATCTATTTACTCATACATGTTCTAATTTTCTACTTTTATAGGGGACCAAAATTCATGCCTCTATTAACAAAAATCTGGTAGTACGATATGCCAATCAATTGGTTGTAGGTGAATGAAAGTTCATTGAACATATCAGTTTGACTCATGCATCCGGGCAATACAGGCATACTTCTCACATTTACAAAATTAATTTTGTAAACACTACACATGTAAGTGTGTCTAATTTTGTGAGTGATTCTCAATATCTTTCATTAGCAGTTTTTCCTCTAATCTTAACCGATTAAGTTAATCCTAGCATCTTAGTAGGTGAGATATATTATTTCTTTCAATTTAATTATTTTTTACATATTAATTAATATATTAAAATTAAATATGAACATTACACTTAATGCTTTGTGATATTAGATGTTATAGGCGAAATTGTTAATATCGGTTGTCTGGAAGAACTTGAAACTTAGAACAAACCAGTCAAAAAGATTGATTTAGAACTAAGAGATGAAAAGTATTTGTTCTACTATAAAATTATATATTCATATATTTTTAATTTATTAGATAATTAATTGTTTTTGGAAAATATATATTTTTAACTGTTTTATATATATTTTTAGTGATGAAAGAATGCCTATGACTTTGTGGAGCAAGTTTGCCGATCAAGTATTTCAAGCTTGTGAAAATGCCTTTTTCACAAAAAGTTCGCATCATTTGTGTTTTAAGATTTGCGAAAATAAAAAAATACAAAGGTATGTATATATGTATATTTTTATATAAAAATTTATACAAAAAATAAAATATGATATTGATATATTATTTTACATGCTCTGGTTTTATAGATACTAGGAGTGTTTCAAACTCCTTTGATGCAAGTCAGCTTAGTGTCAATCCTCCTTTCCCAGAAATAATGCCGTTTCTAAATACAGAAGAGAATTTAAATACAATTTTAGAGAACTTTATATAACTTTGTTTTTCTAACTTTTTTGATCTTTGTATTTATCATATTTAGTCTTCCAAATGATGGATTGGCAATAGCCTTCAAAAAAAGTAAACCAGATTGCCAACTCTCAATCCAAAGTGAGCCAAATTATCTTGAGTATGAGCAAAAGACTATTACTCAACTCAAAAATTCCTCTTAGGTAATTTGCTGTTTTATTAACATATATACATATACATATATTTAAGTAATTTTAGTCAGATTTATGAGTAATAAGCACTTTTAAATAAATATAACATCTTATAATATTTTTTACTGCTATATTTTATTTATTTATAACTCATAAAAAGTGATGCTTAAATTATCTCATATGTTGGAAAAGCTAAGATCATATGTTCTATCTATGCCATAGATACTGATTGGACATGGTATTACTTCTCATGCAAGAAATGTAACAAGAAAGTAACCCATGCCTCCACTAAAACAGTTGATATCCCTGGGATTGTTAAAAAGGTTGAGAAGCCAAAATTTTGGTGTGACAAATGCAAAGCAATTGTTACTAATGTTATTGCAAGGTATTTTTATTTTTATTTCAACAAATTGATTTATTATTCTATATCTTTATGTCAAAGTATTTTGGTGTTGGTTGTTTATCATCAATTTATTCTATATTTTTGTGTTGGTTGTTTATCAAGGTATAANGATATCCCTGGGATTGTTAAAAAGGTTGAGAAGCCAAAATTTTGGTGTGACAAATGCAAAGCAATTGTTACTAATGTTATTGCAAGGTATTTTTATTTTTATTTCAACAAATTGATTTATTATTCTATATCTTTATGTCAAAGTATTTTGGTGTTGGTTGTTTATCATCAATTTATTCTATATTTTTGTGTTGGTTGTTTATCAAGGTATAACTGTATAAGCTTCATGTCAAAGTTATGGACAATACAAATGAGACTAATCTCATGTTGTTTGATAGTGTTGCTTCCGAGATTGTTACACAAAGTGCTTCTACTGTGCTTGATGGTTCATATGATGAGGTTAAGATTTTAATAATTTGAGTAACTAATTGTCTTCCCTACAAAACCATTAGTTTAATATACATTTTTGAAATAGATTGATGATCCTGAATCTTTACCGGATGTTCTCACCAGCCTCAAAGGTTTGTTTATGGTATATTTTTGTAGGCTGAGTTTCTCATGTAAGATTTATTTGGGTCACATATGTATTAATTAAATGTGTTAGAGTTATCATTTTTAGTAACCTAAATTAAAGTGGTCAACTTAATAATAAAGTAAAAGGTTAACGGTATAATGTTATGAATTTATTTATGTGTAATACATTTAGAATTTCTAATTTGATGAAGGGCCGAATTAGAAATTATATTACTATATAATCAGGGTTATGGTCCCCAAAGAAACTTTAACAAGAAATACAGAAAACTCTCTGCATCCCATCAACAGAAACCTAAAGCTATCTAGGGTTTTCCTTGGAAGATCCATTCCCTTAAGACTTCTCTAATCATAGATTCATCAGGTACGCTTCCGCTTTTAGTATTATTCAGAAACTTACATGGATCTAAAAGTTTATTGGATTATAAACAAAACCATCAATTGGTATCAGAGCCACCATGTAAAGTTTCTGTTTGATAATCAATTTTTATATTGAGTATTCTGAAATTTGTGGTTGTTTAGATCTATTATTATGTTATTAGATTAGATCTATGATTTGTGTAAACTTTGTACAAATTGGTGCATTGTTCGTGTGTTTTCTGTGCAATTTATTTTGTACAGATCTTGTGCGTTTTCAGTCTATGCATATTTCGTACGAATTTGGTCCGTGCAAATTTTGTGCGATTTCTGTTTTAATTCGTGCAAATTTCGTGCGATTTTAAGATTTATTTTTTGTACATTTTTAGTTCGTACAAAATTAGGGTTGGAAAAATTTAACAATTTAGTTGTTAATTTTGGGATAACTCCAACCATTATTTGATATTTATTTTCTTGCATAAATGTAAGAATAATAAACTAAAGAAATAATATAAACCAAATTAATAATATAAATTAAATCAATATAGAAATTAATTGTATAAGTTTAATATTTAAATTGGATTAACTGATACAAGATGTCACCAAAGTGATCTCTCTTGGGGATGTTTTTCTTAATAAAAATATTGAATGTTATATATATGTAAATTCATGCGAATATTAAATCGACCCAAAGGTAATAATAATATTTGGCTGAATTGCATATATATTTGTGATGATAAACATGTGACAATTATTAAGTATAAACATGTAAATGATAAATCAATCCAAAGATAGGTTTATTGTTTATCATGTATTATTGTCCGTGTTTGATCATTACAACAAGAATATCACTAGCACTTAATATTACTGTCCAAAGACTTGATATTAATGTTTTTCATTTGATATCTTGAGATAGATTATACAATTTTTATGATTTATTATTGGTTTATTTAAATTTTTTTTAAAAAATGAGTAATAATATTTGTTCTCTTTTTATTTTTTAATCAGGAAATTTTACTACATTATCTGCAAACTTAAGTTCAATTCTAAAACTTACTGGTTCTAACTATAAAGATTGGAAAAATAAAGTTAGAATCGTTCTTGGGTGTATGGATCTTGACCTTGCATTAAGGATGGAACCACCTACTTCTCCTACAGAAACCAGCTCTGATGAGTATAAGGCGGTTTATGAGAAGTGGGATCGTTCCAATCGCATTGGTTTAATGATTGTTTTGTACACTATTCCGGAAAACTTTAGAGGTAATGAGGAGATCTCTGATCTCAAAGAGTTCCTTGCTGAGATGGATTTGCGTTTTGCAAAAAGCGATAAGAATGAAATAAGTACGCTTTTGTATCGCTTTTCCACTATGAGGTATCACGGCAATGGAAACATAAGGGAGTACATTTTAGAGATGTCTAATATTGTTTCAAAGCGAAAGACACTCAAAACTGAACTTCACGAGGATGTACTCATTTCATATTGTGTGCATGAGGAGGAACAGATGAAACAGGAAAGATCTGAAAGTGCTCATATGGCTGGTATCTCTAAGGTTCAGGGCAAAAGAAGAAAAATTAAGGATGTTAAGAATAATGCTGCTAAAGGTCCAATTCAAAAGAAGCAGACTAAGATTGAAGATATCTGCTTCTTTTGTAAGAAAGTTGGACACATGAAGAAGGACTGCACTAAGTATCACGCTTGGCGTGGTAAGAAAGGTAGTTTCCTTGCTTTAGTCTGTTCTGAAGTAAATTTAGTTGAAGTACCTAGAAACACTTGGTGGTTAGATTCAGGTGCTACTACTAACTTTAGTGTTTCACTTCAAGGTTGCCTGAGCTACCGAAAACCAACTGATGCTGAAAGATGCATTTATGTGGCTAATGGGATTCCGGTGGATGTGGAGGCAATTGCGCATTTTAGACTGTTTTTTAGTACTGGTCGTTTTTTGGATTTGAAAGATACTTTTGTTGCACCGTCTTTTAGACGGAATTTGGTTTCTGGTTCTTATTTAGACAAATTTGGTTATTCTTGTCTTATTGAACATGGAAAAGCTACTTTATCTTTAAATTCAATTATTATTGGAACTGGTACACTTCAAAAAAATCACAGTCTATATATGCTTGACACTAAAGATTCTCAATATGAAAGTTTAAATATTGAGGCAAGAGGTACTAAACGAAAATTTGAAAATGCAAGTTCAGGAACTTTATGGCATAAGCGCTTAGGTCACATTTCTAGAAATAGAATTGAACATCTTGTGTCATATGGTATTTTAAGTTCTATTGACTTTACAAATTGTGAAGTTTGTGTGGATTGCATTAAAGGAAAACAGACCAAACATAAGAGACATGATGCATATAGAGCTACAGAAGTCCTTGGGTTGATACATACAGATATTTGTGGACCTTTCCCTACGGCATCATAGAATGGTCAACAATATTTTATATCATTCATTGATGATTCTTCTCGATATGCGTACATTTTTCTTATTCACGAAAAATCCGAGTCTTTGGACGTGTTCAGAAAATTTAAGGCTGAAGTTGAGAATCAACTTGAAAGAAAAATAAAGTCTGTCAGATCTGACCGTGGTGGTGAATATTACGGTCGATATGATGGTTCTGGTGAACAACGTCCTGGACCTTTTGCTAGATACCTAGAGGAGTGTGGAATTGTGCCTCAATATACCATGCCAGGATCTCCTAGCATGAATGGGGTATCTGAAAGGAGAAACCGCACTCTTAAGGATATGGTAAGGAGCATGATTTGTCATTCTACCTTACCTGAATCACTCTGGGGAGAAGCACTAAAGACTGCAGCTTATATTCTTAATAGAGTGCCAACTAAAGCAACTGCAAAAACACCTTATGAGCTTTGGACTGGAAGAAAACCTAGTCTAAAGCATTTTCACATTTGGGGATGTCCAACTGAGGCTAGGCCATATAGGCCATATGAAAAGAAATTGGACTCTAGAACTGTGAGCAGTTACTTTATTGGTTATTCTTAGCGATCAAGGGGCTATAAGTTTTATGATCCCATTGTGAAAAACATTTTTGAGACGGGAACAGCCACATTCTTTGAGGATAATGAATTTAGTGGGAGAAATAAAGTTAGACATATCATCTTTGAGGAAGAATCGGTTTCAGCTGTTAATCTGATTCAAATAGTTGCTTTTAATAAAGTAAATTTGGTACCTCAAAGTGATTCTGAGATTCTTCCAACTTTAAATGGCGATGATATCGTTCATGAAGAGGAAATTCAAAATCCTCAAGAAGTGGTACAACAAGAGGAAATCCCTTTAAGGCGATCCACTAGAGTAAGAAAAAATGCTATTCCGGATGATTACATAGTATTTCTTATTGAACAAGAAGAAAATCAAACCCTATTGAAAGATGATCCTATCAACTTTCGTGAGGCTATGGGTAGTTCAAATTCAGAAAAGTGGACTGAATGTATGGAAGAAGAGTATCAGTCGATGCTAGACAATAAGGTTTGGGACCTTGTCGCATTACCAGAAGGACATAAATCCATTGGTTGCAAATGGATATTTACAACCAAGAGGGATTCAAGTGGTAATGTGCTAAGGTATAAGGCTCGTCTAGTTGCTAAAGGGTATACTCAGAAAGAAGGGATTGACTATAAAAAAACCTTTTCTCCAGTTTCATCAAAGGATTCTTTTAGGACAATAATGGCTCTTGTTGCGCATTATGATTTAGAGCTTCATCAGATGGATGTAAAGACAGCGTTTCTCAATGGAGATATTGAGGAAACAATTTATATGGAGCAACCAGAAAACTTTGTATCTCATGATTCAAAGGATATGGTTTGCATGTTAAACAAATTCATCTATGGGCTTAAACAAGCTTCTCGTCAATGGTACCTGATGAGATCATAAAAACCATACCTGCTGTAGTTGCTGTATCAACCTACCATTCCGAGATCAACCGACTTAACATGAATGGAACATTGGAGAACCATGTGTGGCGACCAGGAGAAGCATAATGAGACCAAGAAACATTCAAGAGGATAAAGAGAATCACACACCATGCACCTTTCTGCCTGTACTTCAAGGAGAACACACTGCAACTGTTTTCCACATTCTTGAGCATCAAGGTGAGTAGTTTCATTTAAGGATACTCACGAGTTCCTTTTGTTGTTTTTCAGGGGTTTTGAGTCTATTTTTTATTGTCTTAGGTCCCAGTAAGTTATGTTAAAAGGTGAATGGGTTTGTCATTCAC
>ASXC01013764.1:0-16810 GCA_000411055.1 Leavenworthia alabamica
AAAGTAGTTTTTTCTACTAAAATTTGTGATAACAATTTTTTTCATTAAAATTGCAGAAAAGCAATATTCCGTAAAAAATGCAGAACTATATTTTTACTTGCCAAAATCTCAAAATACAATTTCTCGTAAAAAAGTAAAAATACAATTTCGAAATTGATTTATATAATATAATAATATAAGAAATAAAATATAATAATATTTAACCTATTTATCCAAGCAATTTAATGGGTCAGGGTCATCTATGAACCATTAATAAATGGGTCATGGATGACTCATGATCCATAATTAACTCAAATGGGTTATGGGTCATGGATGACCCATTTGAATCATGTTGTCATGTTGACATCCCTAGATTTAACGTATAATTTTACAAAATCTAACCCTAAAACCAAAGTTTTTAAACCCGATCCGGATTATATTCTGAATCACTGGTTAACCGGACCGACCGCGGATTAATTCAGATAAATCGATCAACTATAAAACTAAGACTAGGATTTATGAATAAATGTAATTACTTGTAACAATAAATGTATATAATATATAACTATATAAATATATGATAAAATATATTTATAAATAAACTAATAACACATCACAAGATAAATATAACATATTATATATATTTTAAAAATATTACAAGCTTAAAATTTAATAAATATTGATCGAGTAAACATGATATTATTTGAGGCGTATTGTACTATAATATTTTTAGTTATTTACATGTAGTAATTTTTATTTTCAGATTTTTATATGTATTAATTGTTAAGAACCGAACATAACCCAAACCGAATCCGAAAAAGAAAACAATTCTGAACCCGATTCGAAATTCTATAAGTATTTATATGGGTACAAAATTTTTTTATCCAAAAAATTTGAATCTAATAGAGTATTATCCAAATCCTAATTAAATACCCAAACGTCCATACCTACGAAGATTGTTAGGTTTAGATGAGTGATCTAGAAATATTTTTTATGGGGGTCAACTTAGAAGTAAAATGTATTTTAATATTTTATATGTATATACTGAACCAAATTCTGTTATAAATTCTAAATTGTTTTCCAAACATAATTTTATCATTTTTATTAAAATAATATAATTATTTAATTTACAAATCAATTAAATGGAAAAACTATAGAAAAATAAGAAAACCCATTTGCTAACCAATTGAGCCACTAATGCATAATTAGAAGTTAATGAAATATGTAATATAGGTCCGCTACTGGTTAAGATGTTTAGGTACTAGATGTGATTAAGAGTAGTATAAATTGTGAAGGTCCAACTCATAAAATTGCTTTCGAGCCCACACTTAATATTCACGAAAGCTGACTTCTAGAGGTAAGCCCAAATATTCACGTCCTTCTCTCTCTCTTCCGAGTCTTCCCTCACTCACAAACAAACAAAATAAAAAGTTGTGCTAAAAAATGGGACAATTTCTATAACACCCCTAGATGTTGTTATTAAATCTCTTACCCCTTTCACTTTTCTACACGTCCCTCATCTATTTATTTAAATCAACAAACTAAAATAAAATAAAATGGGTCTCACATCATTTTTGTACCCGCTTTCAATCAGCTAACTCCACCCAAATAAATTAAAAAAAAAAAACAAAAAATAAATAAATAAAAATAACAGTGAGTCTCACTTTTCAAACATCTTCTTCGTCAATCTATTTCTTCAATACACCAATCTAATATTAGCCATTAAATTTCTCACTATAAGATCTCTAAATTTAAAAATTAAAAGTTAAAATATCAAATTGGAGAAGATATGTTGATTTTGAGAGGAGATTTAGAAAAAATGAAAGTTCAAAAAAGTTTAACCTCACCATTAGAGATAAACTTAGGTTAAACTTGGGTTTATGTATTTAACCTATAAAAACTCAATTTTATTGTTTTATAAAGCTTAAAATGAAGAAATAAGATATTTTGGTTGTTATTAAACGATATTAATGTTCATGTAAAGAAAATCGAACAGATTTGTGTCAATAAAAACGAATAAAAACCCATAATTATATAATTGAATATAACCGATACAAGTAAGAATTAAATATAACACTAATACAACTGGTACAACTACATAATAGTATACAACTGCAACAACTTGTAATTTACATATATGTATACAACTGACTTACTAATGATAAATGAATTTAATGTTTCAAGGTTCATCGTATAGAAAGAAGCGCACTATCATACATTTCGATTATGGTGTACATTATTGAAATAAATTATGAGAAGTTATTTGGATTCTAAATGAAGAAATTCGTCATACTCTTCTAATAAAAGAATCAGTGGAAGATATAATGTAGATTTATCGGTGGAAAATTTGCATACTAAGATGAGTGCATATGAAGGAGAGAGCGAACTAAAGTTAAGTTATTTTTATTTAGAATTGAATTTAAAGCACCAATATGTATTTTCAGTAATGATTATCTTTCTTATTTTTAGGAGTTATGTAGAAGTATAATAGGTGTGTTGCATGTTGAGACAAAGACGATTTTTTTTAGTTCAGCTTACAAAATATGTGCAATTGTTCTCTACGAATAAGACTACTTAACAAACAATGAGGATATAGACTTATTTTTAGTGCAATTAGATTATATTGATGTGAGTGATACACATTTAGTGGAAAGAGATCAAATTGCCAATTTAGAATGGAAAGATGGTATAAATTTAGTTTTAGGTCAAGAATTTAGTTGTCAATTTAGTGGATTTTTTTTTGTTTTCTAGCTGTAACAAAAATATAACAAATTCGACTATTAAAGTATATACAACTGAATATGATTAATATATCTAGATAGTATAATATTATAAAATAAATCAAATATAGATTGTTTAATTGAGATACATCATAACTAATTAGTCAAATGTACATTTGATAACATAAAATAAGAATTATGAAAACAAAAAATATTAAGTAACCTTTTTTGTTAAATCAACTATACAAAAACATGTATATTCTCTAAACTCTATAGTCATTCTAAACTAAAATAAGTTAAATTATCATTTTCACAAATATTTTTTTATAGATATCTTTGAAACATACTTATAAAACATAATAATTAAGATCAAACTACTATAAATTGTAACATAACACAATATAACTGAAAATCATCAAAAATAGCCAAAATATAACTATGTGCAAAAGTCATATGAGTCACAACTGTAATATAAATCATATTATGTTGACTGTGTCACAAAAGTAATATTATGTTGACTGTGTCAGATAGTATGTTGACTGTGTTAAAAAGTAGGTTGACTGTGTCAGATATTCAGTTACTTAATTGTGCAAGTTGTATCTATTTGTAACAATTTTTTTTTCCAGTAACTCAGTTGTTCCGGTCGTATCCATTTAAATAATTACTATTTTTTTAAAAAACACATAAGTTCAACATAATACCATATAAGTTTTTAAACACATAATACCATATAAGTTTTTAAACACATAATAACAAATAAATTTTTAAATACATAAATTCAATATAATACCGCATAGTTTTTAAACATAAATTAACAAACAACATAAGTTTGACAAAAATATATAAGTTCAATAAACAACATAAGTTTACATAATACCACATAAGTTTCTAAAATAAAGTCTCTATTGTTTGAAAAATATATTTTGTACATACTGAGAAAGTTTTACCTATATTTTCTCCCTCATTGGTTTTAGATTGGTCTTTTCACCATTTGATTGGTTAAACATACTTATTAAATATAATACTAACAATGTTCAATATAACATAACATATTTATTAAACATAATAAGTATTAAATATAATACCTAATATTTAATTAATAATGTCCAATATTTTTTCCAATAATTATTAACAATGGCCAACATTTTTTACAAATATTTTTGATAGATACTTGTTAAACATAATAATTAAAATTCGATTATAATAAATACTAACAATGCCCGAAAAACATATATCTAATAATTAATCACAATGCCCAATAAATACTAACAATGCCCTAACATTAAATATATTTATTATTAGTAGTTGAGTTGTATAAATTGTATATAGTACTACATAGTTGTATAAATTATGGTAGTGTTATGTTTAATTCTTACTTGTATCAGTTGTGTTCAAATATATAATTCTGAGTTTTTTTTCGATTTTACCGATAGTAATGTGTTCAATTTTCTTTACATAATCATTATTGTAGTTAAATAACAACAAAAAATATATTATTTACTCATTTCAAGCTTTATAAAACAAAAAAAAATTAAGTTTTTATAGTTTAATTAAATTAACCCAAACTTATTATTAATGGTGAGTTAGAATTTTTTTACAATCTCTATTTATTAAAAATCTCTTTTAAAAGCCAACAAATAACTATAATTTTATAGTTTAACTTTCTATTTTTAAAATAAATGATCATATAATGAAAAATTAATGATTAATTTTATGTTGATAATATTGAAAAAAATGTTGGTTGAGAAGTGAGATTATTTTTTGTTTGAATAAAAAAGAAGCAAGAGAGAGAGTGAGTAAGTTGTTTGAGTGGGAAAATTATATTTTTTTTTTTGGATCGGATCTGGGTGAAATTAAAAAGTAGGTGAATTGAATTATTATAGTTTTTTTTTTTAAAATAATATTAAAGTTTTTGGCTTTTTGGTCTTTTACATTTTCTATATTAAAAATAAAGATAAATGGAAAATAATAAAAAGTGAAAGATGCTTAAAATTTAAAATAAAAAGACAAGGGTGAAATAGAATTCCAACCCTCAAAAATGGAACAATTTCTGAAAAACCCTTAAATGTCTTTTCTAAATCTCTTACCCCCTTAACTATTCTATAGACCATTTAGCTATTTATTTAAATCAACAAACTAAAATAAAATAAAAATTGGGTCCCACACTTTTTTCTCTGACCCGATATAATCAACCCAACATCCACCTCTATTGAATAAAAAAAAATAAAAAGGATAAAAGATAAAATTAACTATTGTGGGCCCCACTTATCAACTAACTTCTTCTTCATCACTCCATTTCTCACTCCATTTATTCAATTCACCAATATAAAATTAGCCATTTATTATCTTATTATAGGATCTCTAAACTTAAAAATTAAGAAATAAAATATCAAATTAGAGAAATTATCTAGATTTTGAAAGAAGATTTAGAAAAAATAGAAGTTAAAAAAAGTTCAAGCTCGCTATTAGAGGTAAACCTGAGTTTATGTATTTAACAAATAAAAAATCAATTTTATTATTTTATAAAGCTTGAAATAAAGAAATAAAGTGTTTTTTTTTTGTTATTTAACAATATTAGTGCTCATACAAAGAAAATCAAACACATTTGTATCGGTAAAAACGAGCAAAACCCAGAATTATATAACTAAATATTAAATATAATACTAGTTCAACTGATATAGCTATGTAGTATTATACAACTTATACATCTTGTAATTTATATATATGTATACAATTTATACAACTGAGTTACTAATTATAAATAAATTTAATGTTTTGAGGGTTCAACGAGTAGAAAAAAACATACTATCA
This sequence comes from Leavenworthia alabamica, assembly GCA_000411055.1. Taxonomy (NCBI): domain Eukaryota; kingdom Viridiplantae; phylum Streptophyta; class Magnoliopsida; order Brassicales; family Brassicaceae; genus Leavenworthia; species Leavenworthia alabamica. The sequence goes on from ASXC01013764.1 coordinate 5,511, forward strand.
TACATTTCAACTATATTGGAAATTATGCAAAGAAATTTGAAAATATTATTTAGATTTTTAATAAAGAAATTTGTCATGCTCTTCTAATAAGAGAATCGGTAGAATATATAACGTACAATTTATTGGTGAAAAATATACGCATTAAGATGGATGCATATGAAAGAAGGTGCGAACTGAAATTGAGTTATTTTCCAGTTAGATTGTACTTAAGGCGCCAATATATATTGTAGGATGATATTTTTTGTATCTCATATGTCTGAGTGGAATATAGTGTTGGATTATGTGCGTTTCATGGTTGTGGTTCCCCTAGATTATTTCATAAAGATGAGAAGATAATAAGTTATAAGATTTCGGTCTATTGGAAAATATATGAAAAAGAAAAACAAAAATAGAATATATACTTAATTTAATTCAACTAGTGAAAACTCTTAATATGTTTGTTGTGTTGTTTTGAATTATGTTGTGTTGTTTTTGAGTTGTAGAAGACTTTGTTGCGTTGTTTTTGAGCTGATTTGTGTATTTAATTTTTGTAACAAAAAGTATAACGTATATACAACTGAATATGATTAATATAACTGGATAGTGTAATATTATAAAATATATCAAAGTAGTTTATTTAATTGAAATACAATAATAACTAATGAATCAAATGTACATTTGATAACACAAAGTAATAATTATAAAAATAAAAAATATTAAGTAAATTATTTACTAAATCAACTATATAGAGACATGAACATTCACTAAACTATATAATCATTCTAACTAAAAATAAATAAAACTATATTTTTTATAAATATTTTTCTGTAGATATCTTTGAAACATATTTATAAAACATAATAACTAAGATACAACTATCATAAATTGTAGCAAAACACAATATAAATGAAAATTATCAAAAACTGGTCAAAATATAACTATGTACAAAAATTATATGAGTCTCAACTGTAATATAACTATGTGTTATTTTCTAGGGATATATATATATGTGATATAGGGTTGATTGGGTCTGACATAATTGACTGTGTTAGATATGGTTTGACTGTGTGAAATAAAAAGTTGATTGTGTCAGAGAAAAAGCAACGTGCAGTTTTATTTTTTTTTTTTTCTAGAAACTTAGTTGTACTTGTTGTATTCATTTGTAATGAAAATTTTAAATACTTACCATATAAATTCTGCAACACAAGTGTATAAGTTTCAAAAAAACATATAAATTGTTTTTAAAAATATAATTATCAATGCCATTGAGGTCTTTCAAGTCATAACTGCTGAGTTTAAAACATTAAGGGATGAAGGTAAAACATTCTTTCCTACACACTCTTTTCAATGAAATTTGGTTAAATGGAATGTGATGTTTCCTTATTCGACTTGTAAGTAACTCTTGAATATCAAACTGATTGTTTTGCTTTATGTATCATTGGTTTATAATTTGCATGTAATGATGTCTTATATGTTTCTTGTCATTTTCTATTTCAGTGAGTGCATTACAGAAAATGAAAAAGGCATTAGGGCTTCCGTCAAGGTTTGGATGGAATGGTGATCCATGTCTTCCCCCACAGCATCCATGGAGTGGAGCTGATTGTCAGCTTGACAAGAACACCAGCAGATGGTTCATTGATGGACTGTATAGCTCGTTCCTCTTCTTTACTGCTTATACATTAGTCTTGTTTCATATAATACATCTACATAAGTCAGAGATACATGAAATTTTTATTATACTTAGGCACCTCATTAGTTAGTGTTAAAGGATCTTTCTTTTAGTTTCTGGTCTTTCATCAGGTTTTTCAATAGAAAAACTTTGTTCTTGCAGTGATTTGGATAACCAAGGTCTGAAGGGTTTCCTACCAAATGACATATCAAAGCTAAAACATCTTCAAAGCATGTAAGCCAATACATTATTCTCATTAATCTGCAAATGTTTATCCAAGTTTCCACAAATATTGTTAGCTTCTCCAAGGAAATGACTTATCTTCTTTATAAATGTTTGTGAGATTCTTCTTTGTGTCTATATCTCAGAAACTTGAGTGAAAACAGAATTCATGGAGGAATACCTGCATCGCTTGGAAGCATTACGAGCTTGGAAGTTTTGTAAGTTTATTAATTAAGTAGTTTCTGTGGTAACTTTTTCGATTCTGAAGCCTGAAACTGAAACCTTATGCTTCTTTGCCGGGACCTCTCCTACAACTCTTTCAATGGATCTATCCCTGAAACCTTAGGAGATTTAACATCCCTAAGGATTCTGTAAGATTTATCCAATTTTTTTAATTTTTTCTTTGGTACCTAGGAAGTTCCGCGTCCATGATAGCCAATGGAGCTCATATGGGTCATCAATATATTTGTATGGCTGGAACCTCAACGGAAACTTTTTGTCAGGAAGAGTACCTGAAAATGTAGGTGGAAGGCTTTTGCATAGAGCAAGTTTCAAGTAAGAATATTGAATCAGAGGCAAGTGTTGTGACTTTGTTGGCAAAGGAACTCACTTACCTGGTAACTGTTCTGCAGCTTCACCGACAATGCAGGTCTATGTGGTATCCCTGGTCTTCCAGCTTGTGGACCTCACCTTTATTCTGGAGCCAAGGTTGGTATTGCATTTGGTGTTAGTTTAGCATTCTTGTTGATCGTTGCATGTGCAATGATATGGTGGAAAAGGCGACAAAACATTCTTCGAGCACATCAGATTGCAGGTAAAACATTTGTTATTATGTCTTGTGGCACTGTATTAGTCATCTGAAAAAACCTTTTATGAAATTATTGTAGCAAGAGGAGCTCCTTATGCGAAATAGAGAACACATGTTCCTCATGACATCCAAATGACGCGGCATGGACACAATAACCATGGACAAGCTCGTACTGTTGTGGAAAATGGTCCGAGTTTGTTGTCTTGATATGTCTACCACGGGAAACATTTGTAAATTGTTAGATTCTGTACTCATTTCTCCTTTATCCCTCACGACTGTCTCCTTCCTGTAACTTTGTATCACGTTATCATTGGAACAGTAACTATTTGAATCACAAAACAGAGCAAGATACTCTTTCGGGTTAACCAAACACTCAAGACTTTTACTGTCTAAGTTCTGATTTAACAAAATAAGAAATCTTAACCTAATCCATCACACTCAGGTGAGGTCACTCCACAAGCATTGAAGATAAAAACCCCAATAAAAAGGCAGAAAACAACGTAAAACTGTTTGATCCTTCTTCATGTAACATCTGTGTTCCCAAAGCGGATGATGGGAGACTTCATTGAGTTGTATTGAGTGTGATAGGGATTGTTTGGGAATGTATGTGTATGAGAGTCAATCCAAGAGTTCGGATTGATCTCTCAGAGGTTGCAGAGACGTTCGGGTTTCTCGGAGTAGGAAAAAGTCGGATTGGCCAGGTTGTGGATGGACCACCCGACCTGGTGGCCAAGAGAGAGCGACCGGGCGTGTGTGAGTTGTAGACCGGCCAATGTGGCCCATGAGCTGGCGGAAATTGGGGAGAAAATGGGTGGTAGGTGGTGTCATTCTCTCCCATTTCTCCACTCACAAACATCTCTCTTTAAGTAGGTGTTCTCTCCCATCTCTCTAAAATGTTCTTGAAGTTTTTTGGAGAAATAAAAATTGTGAAGATTTTGGAGAAAATCTTGTTGAAGAATCTTAGAGGTAAGTCTAAGCTTTAACCTTGGTTTATTAGGTTGATAGATCAAGACTGTGATCAATTTTTTGATGATCAAGAACTTCGAAGATTCTTGGAGAAGAAGATCAAAGGGAGAGATCTAAGTGGATCTAGGCTTAGGGAAGCAAGATCAGGTAGATTCTCCACTTTTTATGATTATTTTGTGATTGCATGTCGGTTTTGGTGGTTTTCCGGCCGGAGGAGGAGTGGTCGCCGGTGTGTTGTGATCAGGGCATGGATAACGGAATGCATGGACTGACCGGGTGGAACCTGGAGATGGCCAAATGGTCGGGTGGAATGCATGGACCGACCGAACGAAGACCTGACAAGGACCTGCGGATGGCCGATCGATCGGGTGCCGAGATGAGACCAACTGGGTGAAACTTATGGNCTTAATATTTTAATCCCTTTCTCTTGACCATATCGTAGGTTGCTTGAAGCTGGTTTATCTTTAAGTCAGTGGCGACTAATCTCATTGATTCCTTACGGTGATTATCTCTTGATGATGAACAACCCATTATTCTCTCGATGGTCCTCTTTTCTTTATTAATGATGCTAATGTGAAAAGCATTCTGGGGAGACTGCTATATCTGGATAGTCAGCTGATGGCGAGATTTATTGAAACCATGCCTCAAGTTTGGAGAATGGTTGGGAGGATCTGTGGATTTGCTTTATCACGAGACAGATTTCAGTTTGTGTTTGATGAGGAGAACGATTTGTCATCTGTTCTTGCCAACAGACCTTGGTGTTTTGATCATTGGACGGTTTCCATGGAGAGGTAGTGTGCTAAACCCACTGATGACTTTCTCTCATCGGTCACAATCTGGGTAATGATTCGGAATATTCGGGTTAATCATTATAATGAAGAAACCATCAAGAGGCTTGGTTCTGTCATTGGGCAGGTTGAGTTTGACCCTTCAGCCTCTCAAAAAACTGGTTATGTTAGTATGAAGATTATACTCAAGATTGTTGATCCAGTTAAAGAGAAAAGATTTTGGTGAAGTTGTTACCATTAAGTTTGAGTATGAAAAGATTAGAAAGAAGTGTTTCCTATTTTTTCGGCTAACACATGAGAAGTTTAATTGTCCATGGATGAAGAAAAGAATTGGTGAGGTTCAGATGGGAGGATCTTCAGGTGGAGAAAAAGGAACCCCTCTGCAGCTGGAGGAGACTTGTTTACTTTCATCTCACCGTCCTGGTCCTTTAGTACCACCGGGGTTTTCTATCTTATTTTTTGGTCTCTCTAGAGAGGAAAATCAAGTGGCCATACAATATTTTTTGCATGCTGATCCAACTGAACGTAATACGAGGATTGTCCGGGTTTTAAAATCGGTTGAAGACAATCTAACTGAGATTGGTGAAAGTCAGAACCGTTTGAACTTAGTGGAGAATAAGGGGAAAGGGTTGGATACGGATGTTACGGCGATTGCTGCAATGGTGAATAGCAAGGGGAAATGGATGGAGACAGAAGCTATGGCTATTGGTATGTTGGCGATTAAAAAAAGGGAAATGTCTAAATTACGGAGTTGACCACCCTAATATTGGTGGTGTGGCGACTTTGGCTGAGGTTATTTTCCAAGTGGAGAATTTGTTTGATGTTTCCATAACTAACCTGGAGCCTTCTCACCCTTTGGCTTTAGGAAGCTCTCCTGCATTCACATTTTCTGTGTGTGATTCAAAGTATAAAGCTGGAAAGACTGTGACAACAAAACATGAGAGAGGCAGACCTAGCTCATGGAAGCGCAAACAACAATCCCGAACCCAAGTTCGTGATCAGGTTCAGCATGGTAAGGATTTGGGTGAAGGTGGAAGAGTGAAGAGTAAGCGAAAGTTGGATACTGCTGCTGAAGGCTCGACAAACAAAAACCCAAAATGGTGGCTTTCAATTTGAAACCGCTGCATGATATATGAGTATAAGGAGTTGGAACTGTCATGGAACTGGAAGCACCAGGATGGTTCATCGCCTATGAGAGCTTCATAGGAGCATGTTTCCAGATTTTTGTTTCTTATGAAATTTAAAAATAAAGATTGTTATATATTAAGTTTGCGTGATTCAGTTGGTTATCGTAGTATCAGTGTGGAACTGATTGGTCTTAGTGGTTAGTCCTGAGAAGCGGGTCCACCCGNGTGGTGCTTTGGCTGTGTGTTTAGAAGAGTTTTTATGAAGTTGAGGTTTTATATTACGATTCTCGTGTCATTGATCTCAAAGTGAAATTTTGTCGGTTTCGTTTTTCATGACTTGTGTGTATAGGGATCCAACAAGAGCTTTGAGACAAGTGTGGGATTTAATCACCCATATTGGCCAAGATAGAGATGATGCCTGGCTACTTATTGGTGATTTTAATAAGCTCTTGGATAATTCTGAAAAACTAGGTGAGCTATTCGTGCTGAGTCAACCTTTTGGGGTTTCAGAAATCTGGTCTCAAACTGCCGTATTCAAGAGATACAAAGCTCTGGTAATCCGTTTTCTTTGGGGAGGCTAGAGAGATTATATTTGGATCCAATTCTGGTTTGATAGAAGCTTTGGAAATGATAATTTGTTTCAGCTTTTTCCTATTTCCTATGTGGAGTTCTTGGACATGTGGGCATCTGATCATCGTTCTTTATTACTTTCTTTTGCCTTTATTGCCTCTCAGCAGGACATTAGGAGATTATTCTATGATGGTAGATGGTTACAAACCGGGTTTACGGGTTGCGTGGTGAGAGGTTGGAACACTGCAAGCTCAACTGATCAAGTTTCTATCATGGAGAGATTAAGGAAAGTTCGTGTTCAGCTGTCTAGTTGGAAACAAAACTCGAATACTAACTCTATAAAGAATATTCATATAGTGGAAAGATGACTAGAAGAGGAAATTAGGAAGACGAGTCTGGACTGTGGGGTTATGTGGGGTATTAAGAGAAGCCTTGGCTTGGCTTGTATGGATGAAAATTTATACTGGAAGAGAGGAATAAAGAACTTTGGCTCCAGGATGGTGACAAACATACAAAGTCTTTTCACGATTCTGTGAAATAAAAAGTGAGAAATCATATTCATATGTTACGAGATGATAATGAGAGATAACACTTTGCTAAAGCTTCAAGGGCAATGTTGCAGCCAATTATATTTGGGTTCTCTTCCAAAGCTCTAATCCGTACGATCTTGATTCTCTTTTTGTAAATTTTCCTCCAAGGGTGTCATAAGAGATGAATGAGGAATTGGTAAAACTTATGTCTACTTAGGAAATAAAACAAGCGGTGATTGAAATCAAAGGAGGTAGTGCTGCCTGGTGAATAGCTTATCACCACCACCAATGTCCACTAGGTTTGCAACCACAACACTCAGTGCCGGTTATCCCTGCACGATAACCTCACCATGCTGTAACGCCTATATACACTCATAGGCCTCAAAGATATGATCTGCATATCTGTACGTCTACCTGCCACTAATAGACTGCACTCATAACATATCCAATAATACGACTTTTCTCATATAAACAACTCGTATATAACATAATATCAACAGTATATGAGTCCATCCTCAACGTAGAACATACAACTCCACATAATATCCAGGAGTACAACAAGAAGCACAACAGCTATAATCCCGAACAACCAGGATACAACATTTACAACTGTAATGACTCCATACTACAAGGAGTACATACTCACGCATCGACAAAGCTTTTTTTTAATTGCCGAACCACTTGTGATACTTGCGCTTCAACTTTCCTTCCAGCTCCCAAGTCTCCTCCTCGGTTCCATTTCAGTCCCACAAGATCCGCAACTCCGGAACCTGGCTACATCGGATCATCCTCACCCAACGATCCAACACTCGTTGAGGTCTCGTCTCTAGCACCATACTCGACAACAGATCCGGTGGTGGGTGGTACTCTCATCACCACCTTATCGTCCCTCCGCATACATTTCTTCAACTGATACGTGCAATATCTTATGAATCTTATGAACCATTACGCTACTACAATATTTCTTGTTATCATTACACGAATGTATTAAAAAATCTATTTTGTCCGAAAACAAAACAAGAAATAGATGGTTATGTATTGATAACCATAAATATTATTGTAACATAATGGTTCTTGAGTGTAATGATTGAAATTAAGGTCATGAGTTCGATTTTTGTTGGTTATATTTTTTTCCCATTATTAGTGATGACACATATCCATATTTAACAGAAATAATGGTGTTAGCGATGATGTATAAGATTGCATAATTTTATTAGTTCATGTAAAAAATTAAAATTCTTAGCTAGTTTATGTATAAAAAATTCGGGTGATATAGTTAATGTATAAATTGAATACATTGAAATACTTCTGGCACTAATCGAATGACTTTCCCTATTTATACATTTATTGGCTCAAGTTCCATTATGGCGTCATACTCCAACATCTTGCGTCAAAACTCACATGATCCACATAATCTGATCCTATAATGAACAAGAAATCATAAATAGAACGATGCAAAGTTGAACAGTTGTTGTAGATGTTGTGAAATAATCAGCTTGTAGACTAAAATATATATGCAAAAATTCTAAGAATCAACTTGTTTTTAAAATTTTAAATAAAATATTTTAGATATTTCCTATTCCATGTGGAAGATATAAAACAAACATCTGGAAACATATTAATTAGGAATTTATATATTACAGACATAATACATATATATATATATATATATATTTATAAATTAAGTTGATAGTATCCCATTTATACTTGAACTTAAGGGCTCCGGATGCATTATTGCATACTTATATCCCGTCATCTTGTGCTTGCCAAAAATATACATTAGGTTTGCCTCCTCAACACACATTACGTATAAAATTCTGAGATGCAATAAATGAATTAAACTTTGTATGATTCACATAATCAGGTCTCTGAATAGATATTATAAAAAATATTATTTATATTTGTAACGTTCGTAAATTTATTTTAAAGAGGTTTTCAAGGGGGATTTGGGCTTATTAGGGTTTCGATGTGGGTTAATGAGATTAATCGGCCTAATTAGATTTTAATTTGACTTAAATCTATTTAATCCTTAAAAAATAAAGAAAGTCTAATTTATTAAGATGATTTTCGTGGCCACCCTAATGGAGAAAATAAAATAACAGAAAAAAGAAGAAGAGAAAACAGATCCGATTACTCTGAGTGAAAATAGAAAAATAAGCATCAAACGAATTTATTTTCGTTTCATATTTGACGGAGAGATAAAGGATATCATGATCTATCTATATCAGAAAGCGGATCTCAAATCGGAGTTCTGGTTGAAAAGTTATGATCGTTCTACTAAAGAAGATATTTATAGATCGACTTTTACTGTTGTTCAACTTTAAAAGACGTTTTCCGGTAAACCGTGGTGATATAGATGATGATCTACATATCATTGGAAAGATCTTGATGTCAACTTTTTTAAATCCATTGGCCGATCTGTATTTGGGTAAGAACTTTGTTCGGAATATTCATTTAAAATTGACGGCATTTGTGAGTAAATTTAGAAAATCTTAATTCGAAACAGTTTCGGTGTAACTTTTTGAAAGCGACGTTTAGAGATAGAAATATTTTCTGATCGGGTTAAATATTGATAGAGTTATTCATGACACAATATGCTTCAGATTCAACGGTAGGATTCAGATTCTAACGGTTAGTTTCTGAATTATGTTTAGAATTTTGAATCATATTTTATTATAATAATTTTTGACAAATTATTATATTAGGTTGTAATTGAGGTTGGATTGAGTTGGAGTTATGCAGAAATATATGGAATGACTTTTATGCAATTAAAGTTTTTGGGAAAGTGTTCTAAAAAGGAATGTGTCATCCGAACTCTTAGATTTGTCGAGGTGAGTGCTTGACCTAGGATTAGATTCTATGATGTGTGAATAATTTAATATGATTTTCTGTGTTATCAGTGGGTGGTAGTCTTGACATGTTTCGATTAAACTTGTGGTATAAATTAGTTTATTATTGCATACAATCTTGAATCTTAAATCCATGTTAGTACATATGGTAAGATGACTTCACTCAGTGTTTGTTCGCCAATGCTGATGCATCACTTTGTTTGATGCAAGTAAAGGAAAAAAAAAAGTTTGAAGCGTGAATTCATGGCAAAGACGAGGGGATGAAGGTCTAGAATATGAATGTGTGAGTTCTATTGAGTATAGGATCATTATAACTGTTAGACTGTTGATAAAAAAAAACGGTTGTGGTTGTTTCAATTTGGTATCATAGCGGAGTTGTTTCTAGGACACTCTCCCTGTGTTTTGTGTTGCATGAAATCTACACCAATCCTCTCCGAGCTTCCAAAGAGACTTTACGGTATGTTATTTTGTTTCTTGTTGTTGTTGTTATTTTTCTTGAGAGGTTATTATTTAAGCAAAATTGAATATAAAAGAAAAAAAAATGTTGTATGAGTTAGTTGCGGAACCTCTAGCGGTGGCAATATAGAGTATGGCTTGGAAGATCACAGTTGATCGAGTCAGAGGTCTGGTAGTTAGAAGTGTTGTTGGTAGAGTTGATGCCGGTGTTCCGGGAAGTCTAGAAAAGAAAATTTCTAGAAAAATAAAGTTTCCTAAAAAAAAGGAAAAGATTATGTAGGGATCTCTTGACTTGGGTGTTGGAGCGGATACCAGGAGTAGTATTAGTGTAGCATCCGAGAGTGCCACCGAGAGCTAAAGAGCATCAAGAGATATGGTTGCGGTTGAGAATTCATCTTATATGAGGATGTGGAAAGATACAAAGGAGCGTCAACCGATGTTGGAACAAAATATTTGTTCAAGTAGATACTTAGTAAAGTATCAGGTGTCTTAGTTGGAAGCTATCTAAAGTGAGTGCCATGAGTTCAAGGTGGAATCTCTATTATTCCTTAGAAAGATGGAATGGAGGGGACAAGTGAGACCGAAAGAGTTCCAAAGGAGTTTGAAGAGAGTTCAATAGGAATTCCAAAAATGGTTCCGAGAGAGTTCTAGAGGAGTTATAGGCGAGCCATGGAGGTGCCTCGTAAAATTTTGAGAAATTTTGGAAGAATGAGCCATGAGTGGTTTGGTTTGGAGATAAAGTTTTTTAAATAGAAAATTTCCAAAAATAGGAAGTTGCCTAAAATGAAAAGTTTTCCTTGAAAAAAAAATAAAACATGTAACCAAAAAAGAAAGTGATGTAAAAAGAGTAATTTTCTAGAAGTGGACCTAATGTTACTTGAAAATCAGAATCCTAAGAAATGAGTTGAGAGTAAGAATGCTTGCAAAAACATACGAAATTCAGAAAACAATTGCTCGGTAGTTGTTGAGTTGCTCACGCCGGGGAGTGATGGTGATTGTGAGCATGGTAATCTAGTGATGTATGCCAAGAGTGATAAAATTTTAGAGGGCAAGAAGTGCTCTAGATTTGTAAGTAGTTGGTTACGATTGCAATGTCATGAGGCGGTTGGTTTATCATGGGATATTCGGTTTGATATGGAGGATAGTGATGAGGCCATCCAGCCGGATGCCTTACTGCCGAGACAAGAACCACCCGTGAATTGGAGCAAGGCTGACCGTGTCCTGACCATGACAGACGGCCCAATGACCCGGAACAAGGACAAGCAGCTCCGGCTACTATTTGGCAAAGCCACTCAAGAGCTCATGGATGACCAGCTGCTTGAACCGGTCCAAGTGA
>KE158081.1:0-19136 GCA_000411055.1 Leavenworthia alabamica
AGTATGATTGGACAGTTTGGTGTTGGTTTCTACTCAGCTTACTTAGTTGCTGAGAAGGTTGTTGTCATCACCAAGCACAATGATGATGAGCAGTATGTGTGGGAGTCTCAGGCTGGAGGTTCCTTCACTGTCACTAGGGATACCTCTGGTGAGATTCTTGGTAGGGGTACCAAGATGACTCTTTACCTTAAGGAAGACCAGTTGGAGTATCTTGAAGAGCGCCGTCTTAAGGATTTGGTAAAGAAGCACTCTGAGTTCATCAGTTACCCTATCTCTCTTTGGGTTGAGAAGACTATTGAAAAAGAGATCTCTGATGATGAGGAAGAAGAAGAGAAGAAGGATGAGGAAGGAAAGGTTGAGGAAGTAGATGAGGAGAAAGAAAAGGATGAGAAGAAAAAGAAAAAGATCAAGGAAGTGTCTCACGAGTTTGATCTTGTGAACAAGCAGAAGCCTATTTGGATGAGGAAGCCCGAGGAAATCAATAAGGAGGAATACGCTGCCTTCTACAAGAGTCTCAGCAATGACTGGGAAGAGCATTTGGCTGTAAAGCATTTCTCTGTTGAAGGACAGCTTGAATTCAAGGCTGTTCTGTTTGTTCCCAAGAGAGCTCCATTTGATCTCTTTGACACAAAGAAGAAGCCCAACAACATTAAGCTTTATGTCCGTAGAGTTTTCATCATGGACAACTGTGAGGAGATCATTCCTGAATACCTTGGATTTGTGAAAGGTATTGTTGACTCAGAGGACCTTCCCCTCAACATCTCCAGAGAAACTCTTCAGCAGAACAAGATCCTTAAGGTTATCCGCAAGAACCTTGTCAAGAAGTGCATAGAGCTCTTCTTTGAGATAGCTGAGAACAAGGAAGATTACAACAAGTTCTATGAGGCGTTCTCAAAGAACTTGAAGCTGGGTATCCATGAAGACTCTCAGAACAGGACCAAGATTGCTGAGTTACTCCGTTACCACTCCACCAAGAGTGGTGATGAGCTCACCAGCCTGAAGGATTACGTGACCAGAATGAAGGAAGGACAGAGCGATATCTACTACATCACTGGTGAGAGCAAGAAGGCTGTAGAGAACTCTCCTTTCCTTGAGAAGCTTAAGAAGAAGGGATATGAAGTCCTATACATGGTTGATGCCATTGATGAGTATGCTATTGGTCAGCTCAAGGAGTTTGAGGGAAAGAAACTAGTCTCTGCAACTAAGGAAGGTTTGAAACTTGAGGAAACTGAGGACGAGAAGAAAAAGAAGGAAGAGCTTAAGGAGAAGTTCGAAGGTCTATGCAAGGTGATTAAGGATGTCTTGGGAGACAAGGTCGAGAAGGTTATTGTCTCTGACCGTGTTGTTGACTCACCATGTTGTCTTGTCACTGGCGAATACGGTTGGACTGCTAACATGGAGAGAATCATGAAGGCTCAGGCCTTGAGAGATAGCAGCATGGCTGGTTACATGTCAAGTAAGAAGACGATGGAAATCAACCCAGAGAACTCTATCATGGATGAGTTAAGGAAGAGAGCTGATGCAGACAAGAACGACAAGTCTGTCAAGGATCTTGTACTCCTCCTGTTTGAGACTGCTCTTCTAACCTCTGGTTTCAGCCTTGATGAGCCAAACACCTTCGGAAGCAGAATCCACAGGATGCTTAAGCTTGGACTGAGCATTGACGATGATGCAGGTGAGACTGAAGCTGATGCTGACATGCCACCACTTGAAGATGACGCTGATGCTGAAGGAAGCAAGATGGAAGAAGTCGACTAAGCCATAAAAAAAAGTAGTTGAATCAGGCTCGATCGACTCCTCTCTCTCTCTCCATAATCAGTTCTCTCTTTTTGGTTTTCTCTTGACGTAGTATTTTCTCTTTTTTTCTCTTGGTCAACTGAACTTGGTTTTATTATGACTCATCATGTCTTCAATGAACAAGATTCCTTCGGAATTTTATTAGTTTTGTCTGCCAAATACCTTTGCCTTTCTTCCATACTGTATAATAGGAAATAGATAGATCCAGCTTCTACACAAGAAAATCTCCGAACATAACTCGCTTTAGGACCAATATCTACGTAAGCATATTCAGATTAGTGCTTACCAGATCATTGGTGTTGAGGCCCGTATCATTGTCTCATGATTGAATCGGGGACAGGAAAGAAAATACAGATTTGCTTTTCATTTTTATAACAGAAGTAACAACAAAAACTTGAAAATGTTGAGAGAAATGGAAACAAATAAACATGATACATACCCAGAAAACAAATATGCTATTGATTTTCTCAGGTATCTTCCACCTGTGAATGAAACACAAAGCTCGGAAATGTAGTTGTGATATCCCTGTAAGCAATATGAGAGATTGGTGTTAATAGTATGTGATGCAGAAAAAACTGGAAGTTCCACTAGTCTTGATTTATGAACCCACTTGAGGTACTGGAGAGTCATGTTCTTCAGAAGAGAAGGATGCCTAAGAACAAGGATTCTCCACTCTTCCTTATCGATCCTTCCATCTTGTTTTGTGTCAGCTTCCTCAAATGTCTGCCAAAGAAACTTAGAAATCACTCTTTACTTCTTTCTCAACTGCTATCACGAGTTGACTTTACTACAATGAAACTAGAAAACAGTATCTAGCAGGGGAACACACCTTATCGATTATACTCTCTATGATTTCATCTGACAAGTTCATGCCAGACTCAGCAAGTGTAGCCACCACCATTTGTTTCACCTCCTGCCTCTCGATGAAGCCTTGCTGCTTAAGATCATACAGCTGAAACGAAACTGCAAAATAATATTCCCAGACACTATTAAGGAACTTTCATGGACTATACATAACTTTTTATAGATGGGTTCTCTGTTCTCGGATCAAGTATTTGAGGTAAGAGACACTTACATTCAATCTTGTTTTCTATAGGAGCATTTGGATGGAAAACAGAGAGAGCACGAGCAAACTCCTCAAACTCCAGTATTCCATTATGCTTTGTGTCAAACAAATCAAATACCTGAGGCTAGTGACTTCATCAATATATTTGAACAAGATCTTGGCAAATGGATCACAAAGACTTTAAAATGTAAAAAATAAAACATACCCGGTCAGCAAACAAGCTCTCTTTTTTATTTGTTTTGAATAAGGCTAGTTGAAACTCTTCCTAATACAATTAAAACAAGACACAAGAAGAATAATCAGATAAGACTGTCCAAAATTAGTAGCAAATATGTCCGATGAGCACAACTGCGTTGTAGAAGAAAAAACAAATAACTCCTACATACCTTGTTTATTAGCCCATCATCAATCACAGCACTACTGATCTTCTTAAACAACTCATAAAGAGCCTCTATTTCACTCACACTAACTGCAACCAAAACGATTCAGTTGTCAAAATCCAAAGCTAGACGAATAGTGTGCCTAACTGAACAAAAAAAGAGTACATAGAAGCTGAAAAAAGATGGAAAAAAGAAGAAGCAGAGAGCTTACAAACTGTATCTCGTGCAAGTAGTTCAGGATCTCCAAGGCCTCCAGATTGTTTGTAAATTTCGATATCAAAGCATTTAAACAAAGAAGTGTATACATGCTTGAAACCGTCTATGCACTGTGACATGATGATATCTCTTGTAAATCAAAACTCTCCATGCCTATTAAATTATCAAAGTAAATGTAAAGAAACTTCAAACAACATGAAAGAAATTGAAGATACGCATATGTAGAAGATTAAAGTACCTTTTAACCATTTCCTAGGTTATCAGAAATGTAATGCTTTGTAAAACTTAAAAACACCTGCCATGGAAGTTACTCATTCATCTTTTAAACTCATCAAAAAATGTATGATGAGCTAAAACAGTTTAAGAAGATTGATATGAGCAAACAAGATTCATCATTATTCAGATCTGAAGTGAAGCTAAGACATGATCTGAGTTGAAAAAAAGGGATCCCGCGAGTTTAGATTCTAAATCATCGGATTCAGATACAACAACTCATAGATATGAGATGAATCATCTTCAAACAACTTCCAAATCAGTACAGATATCTATCAGTTCGTGGAGAAATTACAGAAAATATGAATTGATAATTAGTTGCTTCAGTTCTCAACCTCAAATTTTAATTGCGATTTTCCCAGAACACGAGATTACGAAGAAGCGACCGACAGAGAAATCGTAGAGAAAAAGGAGAAGAAATAAAGAAAAAGCTTTACGCCAGGGCCGATGAAGAGCCTTCCATGCGTCAGCTCCGGCGGTTACTGCTGCGGTAGAAGACGCTAATAACGTTTTTTATTAAAGGCAAATTTTACCACCAATTTAAGTTTAATTTCCACAAATACCATTAAAATTTATTTACGACAAAATTACCATTTAATAACTCAATTAAATTACAAATTAGATTATATTTTTGAAAAATTACATAAAATTCAAACACTAAACCCTAAACTCAACCACTAAATACTCAACCCAAACAATAAAAAATTAAACTCAACCACTAAATAGTAAACCCTAACATTATAATTTTAAGAAAAAATGGTATTTATGTCTAATTAAAAATAATAATATAATTTTGTCCAATAAACAATAAATGATGGTATTAGAATAAATTACTCTATTATTAATTAGAAAAAAAAAGCAGATACGATTTTCTCTATATGCATTATGCAGGAGGAAAAATGTAAATAAATTCTATAGGCATTTTATATATTTGATTAAAAAAATAAATAATCAAATATGTTTTTTTACTCGATGGTTAATACAGTAAATTCAATAGGTAAAAACTGCATATATACGATCCCATTTTTATATCAGTTTGACTGGTGGCTTGTTCGTTGATATATACTTGCATGGTCCGGTTTGACTTGATCTTTCGGTTTAATTCATTTAATAAATAATCTCAAGTTCTTAATTGAGGATTACAACTTTTCAAGATGAACTTAAAAGTGAAGGTCTTCATTGCTTGGAATTGACAGCGAACGAAGCATTTTCCAGCAGCTGTTACGATATGGACTACACCGTTTAGCTTTGTCGAACCTCCATAAACCGGTCTTCAATCTCTAGAGGAGAGACAAGAAGAGGATGTAACTCCGGTTAAGTCGTTAACCGAAATTTCATTTAGCAATCGAGGCGGTACTTTTGCATTTGTGTGTGTCCCCTTCAAATCAAAGGTTTTATATTGTCGCTGAGTTGAGAGCTCGTCTAAAGCTCTAAAACCCTCACTGAAGACGAAGGGTACCTCAGCCTGATAGATTCTTGCCATAAAAGTAGTCTATATCACAGTGAAACATTCTTCAGACAAATCTCTAAGACATGTGGAATGGGAAAAGAAACTGAATACAGAAACTAAAAGAAAGCTGAAATGGAATAAATATTATTCATTTATTACCACAGCCCTCCTTCATACAAGAAGACAGAAACTAAAACAAAGCTGGACAATGTTTTTAAAAAGTAGACTCACAAATCAAAAGACACAATCCAAGGAGACTTTTATGCTAAAATGGTATAGACATACAAACAACCTATCCTTTTGGCTATGCTTCTTCCTCTTGTCTCTACCACAAAATATATAGCTGCTTTGCGACTCCGAACAACAAAAGATTACATTTCACAAGATTTAACTTACACATTTGCCAGTTGACTACTAGGCTTTAGGCAACAGTACCTGTGAGAAGAGACTCAATATGTGTGATGTGATCAGAAAGGTCAAAGGAGTTTAGGCTTTCACCTCCTCACCACTACCAGACCCTCCTGCTTTCTCCTTTTCTTTCTTCTCCTCTTCCTCTTCCTCCATTTCCTCACCCTGTTCGGCTAATTTGGTGAGCTCCTCTTGGACAATCATCTTTATCGATGACTTTCTTGAGGTGATTTCTTCTTCTTTGAACTCCTTGGCTAAAAGAGATGGGTGAAAGAAACAATGTATTATTATACATATACAACCAAAATCACTAACAAAGAAATGACTAAAACCAATCTGTTCATACCAAGTTCCTTGAGGATATCAGTGAATGTAGCCTGCAGAACAACAAAAACGTTCTTATTAAGTTATTTAGATATGGAAGAGGATTCACCATTTAAATAAGATATTTTACAACAACAAAAAAACATCTTATCAGCTTTCAGAAAATGCAGGATGTTCATGTAAGCAAACCCAAGTAGTTTAGTGCGTTGAATATTAAATTACTCACCGTAGTAAAGTCCACCCTTTTCAAGATCTCAACGATTGCATTTTTCAGCACTTTATCACTAGGCTTGTCTTTCCCTTTTCCAGCTCTTTTTACTTTACAAACATAGATAAACATAGTGTAAAAAACATATGACTATAATATTGGGTAGCTTCCTAAGCAATCGTATTAGTGGAACTGTGGAAGATAAAAAAAAAGAGGATAATGACCAAACCTGGTTTCTCTTTTGATGCAGATTTTGAAGGGGTTGAGGAGACCTTGGTAAGTTTTTCAGACTTCTTCCTCTTCGAAGATGCCTTGGGACTTGTATCACTGTCATCATCAGTCTTCTTCCGTTTTGCTGATGCTCGCTTCTGTGTAACTTTCTCTGTTGGACTAGATTTTGCAGCAACAGCCGCTTTCTTGTTTCTGGCTCTCCCTGCCGATTCTTTCTTCCCAGTTGACAATCTAGAGACATGGTTCTTCTTTGTAGTTTCTTCTTCAGAATGCTCAGATTCATCTTTCTCCTCACTTTCAGAAGGCTGTGGCGCCTCATCCTCGGATTTATCAGGAATGCCATTTTCATTCTCTTCTTCATCTTCTGCCTTCTCCTCCTTCTCTTGGTTTTCTTCTTCCTCCTCTTTCTCCTCTTCAGACTCATCATCAGAATGTGATAACCTCTTTTTGACACTCTTTTTCCCTTTTTCAGACTTCCTTTGGCTCTGCATAAATGAAAATAATATAATCAGATTTAAGGTACTTGGCCGGAGACATGGACTAGTGATGGACAGTTGTAGATAAGCCACATTGAGAGACACATTCTCTTCAGAGTAAATAACATGAGTAATGAACAAGTAAGCCTTCAGATCTATGATATGCGTTGATACCTTTGCCGATCGTTTGGAGGATGAACTCCCAGCTGCAGGTGAACCTTTCTTGGGAGTTCTCTTGCGTTTAGCTCCACTACTTGACTGTTTCAACAAAAACTTTTAATAGAATGTAAGATGCAGAATAATTATTAAAACAAACAATGTTTTCAACACCACAATACCTTCTCTTTCTCAGAAACTGATTTGTCGCTTGTCACATGAGGTTTCTCCAAAAACTCTATCAGTTTTGTAATAATGTCCTCCTGTGTTGAAAAAACAAACAACAATAAGTCGCCGTATTTGATTAGATGAGGAAATGAATTAACATAAACTTGGTACAACCAAAAATCGCTGATCAATCTGTTAAACCAGAAAACACTTAAAGAATGCTCATCAATTCACAAGAAAAAAATGAATCTCAAGAAAAAAAGTTAGAAATTTATAAGCCATAGCAACCTTCTTTGTCGTAGCCTTGCTAATATGTATGTTAAACACATCACAGAACTCCCACAGTTTTTCTTTGATGCATTTTTCAAGTTTCTCTTTGACTTTTTCTTTTGCCTTTTCCTACAATTACCAAAGACACAGTTCTCCATGAAGCAAGGGAATATGTAAAACAATCTTTATGTGTGATGTGATGTTACACACCTCATTTCCATGCCAAACGAAACCAGAGAAGCCCAATATATTTGTTTTGATCTGAGCAGCCTGTTAAAGCAAGAAGGATAAGACACATACAAAAATGATTAGCGGAGTTGTTGCTAAGATAAAAGCTGATGCATCCAAGGCAAAACCACAGGCAAAAATGACAAGAGAGTTCGCGTGATTGACAACTAAAGAATTACGACTAACAGGTGAGAAGGTGCAAAGAGACGCTCACCTTCCCTCTCCTCCCACCAAATAGAATAGTGTGCAGCAGCTTCAATGTTTCATCAGACTTCATCCTTGTTACCTTGTAAGCAACTACAGAGAAACATTTAAGTTATCTATCTCATTTCGAGTGAAAACTAGATTAACAAAATGGAACAATAAATGTATTTTATATGTTGTACATAGTATTTAGTCTTGCTTCATTGCTAAATGCCAAAAGAGACATCTTAATGCAATATAACAATTAGCAGTACCCAGAACTTAAATTTTCAGCAACCAAAAACAAGATCTACGTTACTCAAGTTGGTTAGGAAATGATTCAAACCATAAATTTGGAAAGCTAACAGAAAAGACTTTTCAGCAGATGAACGTACCATGGGGAATCTCTTTGAGATATGCACCTTGTCCCTGTAATATGCAAAAGATAATTATGAACACATCTAGCACTGAAGTTTAACTCAACTGAAGAAAGTATTGGCAAACCTTTTCAATATGGAATTCTTTAGAAGAGTCTCTATCAATCACTGCGACAAGCCTCTCAACAGATTTCCTCTCACGTACAGGGCGATCAGAGAAGGGAGTCTTAGGTTCTGTATCCTTTTTTTCTTCCTCAGTTTTTGTCTTCTCGCGGACCTTTTCTCCAGAACTCTTTCCTTTTCCACGCTTTTTAGAACCCTTGCTTTCTTCTTTTTCAACTTCTTTATCTTCATCACTCACTGCTTTCTCATCTTCCATATCATCATTTCCCTCTTCATTCTCATCTACCTTTGCATGTTTGTTCTCCACTTTTTCATTGTCATTATCAGCCTCACTCCCATCTTTTTCATCTCCCACCTTTGCATCATCCAACTCAGCCTTTGCCGCCTCAGCTTCATCTGTTTTATTTTCTTCCTTGTCTTTTCCTTTATCAACCAAATCCTCCGCATTCTGCTCCTTCACATTCTCTACTTTTTCGACGCTTTCTGTCCCTTTGTCTTCATCTAACAGTTTCCCTTCCTCTTTAACATCTGATGTATTCCCACCTTTCCTTCCATTTGCTTTTTCACCAACAAGTTCTGTATCTTCCTCTGATTCTTTCACAGCTTTCTGTTGGTCAGTTTCAGTTATATTTATCTCTTGCTTTTCGTCATCTTTGGCATTGTTATCGTCTTTAGATTCCACGTTTTCATTCATTACAGTATCTTCCACTGTACCACCTCCAGAAACACCATCATCAGTTTGCTCTTTCTTTCCATCTGCATCTTCATCCATGTTGGTAGCCTCTGGTTGGCCCTCATCTTTGGTAACTTTAACTCCTCCTTCCACTTTTTCAGTCTCAGCATTATCTTCATTTCCCTTAACCTCTAACTCTTTATCTTTCACCTCACCTTTTTCTTCATCTTTCTTTCTCTCAGAATCTATCTCCATCTTATCTGGTTCAGCCATATTCTCATCATTCATAATTTCTTGAGTTTCCTTACCTCCAGAATTCTCTTCCTCCTTTTCGCCAGCCACAGCATCCGATGACTTCTCAAGAACATTAGTCTTGTTAGCTGTTGGCTCAACAGATGCCTTTGTATCTTCTTCCCCCATTGTTAAAACACTTCAGTATATCTTTTTATCTGGAAAACACTTGTCGTTGTATCAAAGACAGTACATGAGAAATCATATCAGAAGGTTTAAAATTGCAGTAATAGCAGAATTTAGATCTGGGGTGGATAATTCCAGATCACACAAGAGTTTGAAATTCAATTTAGGTATTAAGAAATCAAATCTCTAATTAAGGGTTCATCATTAACCCTTACTTCCTCTACATTCTGGAAAAAAAAAACAAAGATCCAGATAGCTAACTGAAACCAAAATCCACGATTTTTACTCAGAGAAATCTCCTAACGAATTCAGAAAACACAAATCAATTTTGCATTCAGTTGAATCTCTCAAAAATTAGTCAATGGACGTCAAAATCGTGCATTTAACAGCTAACTTTACAGCATCGCATAAAAAAACACAGAATAAATCCTTAAAAGAACGAAATTTAACATATAAAAAAACCCTAACTTCTCGTCGCATCACTATAACAAGCACACAAAGACCAAGCGATATCAATCCAAGCTAGAAACATATATATCACACAGGAATATTGCAGTGAACATGATTCTAGAGCTGAAGACTTTAGAATCTCACCTCAGTATCACAAGACTCTCGCACTGTGTTTTTTTGTTCTCCTCTGTTTACTAAAATGATTTTTGCCTTTCGAAACAGAACAAAGAGAGCTTTCTTTTTTTCTTTAGGAGAGAGAAATTGAAGGATTCGGACACAAAACCGGATTTTAAATACAGTTTAATGCCACGTCATATGTTGAACTAAGCATCGCGGTCCGATTTATATATCTTAAGAGAGCTAATGAACGGTGGAGATTTTATATTTGATTCATCTCATGGATCGATGACGGTTGATTCATCTTTTGTCTTAACCTGAGTTTATTTATCCCCAAAAAAATAAGAAAGAGTTTGTAGTAATATATTGTTGTTTCTTGTTTAACAAAAAAACATTAACATCTTCTTGTGTTTTTTTCTTACAATAGATTTTTGTAACTAAAAACAATTGACATACATAAATACATATATGGTGGAGACTGGATATAGTTTGAATCCAGATCAGCTTTCTGTAGAGAAAGATGAATTATATAGAACAAAATATCTCATTCCTTTCCTAACCTAAGAAGAATCCACATTGTCTTCTAAGGACTCAATTGTAATATTCTCCCAATGGTTCAAGGATCAAGATGTTACCATTCTGAGTATCGTTCTTGCGCCATGCTGATTCATACTTCTATTTAAGGCTAGCATAGTAGGATGACATGGGAGTTGAATGAACAAATCTGAAACCAACTCCATTTGGGTGAGTTTGGTTAACAAGTTGTTGATTCTGACGCTGATGCTGGTTAGGTCCATCAGATGAGATTCCAACACCAAGATTTAAGCTAATAGTGTCTGTTTCATCTGGTCTGAACCGAGGCTGGTTATCATGGTTGTTACTAGACTTTGCAGTGGGAACATCATGATTGTGCTTACCTTCATATGTTGTTATTACAGCTTTTGGATCATGTGATGCTCTCTCCACATGTTTTCTTACAGGGCATCCAGTAGCTGTACATTTGTAATAGCTCCTATAAAAGGCAGATGAACAACATGAAGATAAAGACTAAACTGTTTCTAGCTACCATCTTGATCTGCAAATTATGCTTGTGTAGGTTCATTTAAACAGACAAGAATTGGATCTTTTGTGGATAAACAAACCTTGGATTTGGATTTCCCCTCACGACTTTTTGCCCGTATTTACGCCACTTATAACCATCATCTAGTATATCAACTTCACTTAGAGTTTGAACAACAACACGAGGCTCCCGGATAGGTTTCACAACTGGAGTTATTTCCATCTCCTCATCCATCCTTCTGCATAAAGTTAGTAGTTACATGAAAGTTTCCTTCAAAGCAAGCACTTGAATCCAATGTTAAATTCTAATACCTCCGTTTTGAGAATGGATCATCGTCCTCCGAATCATCTTTATTCCTATTTGACATTGTACCTTCTCCACCATCTTCAGGGTTACCAGTTTGCTCAATGGGATGAGACAAGTTATAAACGCCAGATCCCTTATCTGTTATGCATGCATAAAGAGTAGAAGAAACAAGTGAAGTTATAGATATTGTCAAGTGAAGTAAATGTAATTTTGTCTCAAGTTTTAGATATCGTTACCATCTCGGCCAGTTGAAGAAATATACTTGTCTAGTCTTTCTTCTTGTGCAGCCATACCAAGACCACCGAAATTTCGGCGACCAGGTTCAGGTTTGGGATGGTCATGTGTACCTTTGTATATCATATCAGTGATCTTCCCATCATGAGATCTTTCAAATAACTTTTTCACTTCACAATTAGGATGTGTACATTTATAATAGCTCCTTGGAAATTCACTCCCTTTGACATGCTTTTGACCATATTTTCTCCAGTTATAACCATCATCAGCCAAGATTAACGGCGCACTTCCTTTTAAGTCATTTTGAGAAGTCTGAATTGATTCATCTTGATCAGAACCAGCCATGATATTTGAGCTCGCAGGTGTCATCTGACGAGGAGTTGGCCGATTTAGGTCACTTGAAGAAGCTGCAGCCTCACTGATTGAAGAAGGAGAGTGTAAGGATCCATGCCCCTGGCCTTGATATTGTATTAGCTGCTCACTTCTATGCTTGTCAAGCTCTGCAAACACCTTGAAATAAAAAAAAACATGTTTATACAATGTCACTCCATCAACAGTATACAAGCAACTTAAGAACTCTGAACTTAAGAACTGCAATAAACAGAATAAGGCGTATAGGTCAGCCACAATTAGAAGTTCAGATATTGTCCACTCTCTGAACAGTACAATACATCCTAAAAACAATACAAACATCAGTTTTTAAGACAATACCATATTGGAGGCAGGAGGAGGTCTAAACTCAAATTCACTAGGCTTCTGTTCAGTGAAGGTGTTCTGATGTAATGCAGTGCCTGTATAAGAACTTGAGCTAGCAGAAATGTGCACTGGTCGAGGCTTGAACAGTGAACCAGTAGTAGGTGAAGGTTCTGGCTGAAAGTTAAAAAGTTTCCAAATCAGAATTTTATCAATGACATGAATAAGAGAGACCACAAAAATAGTTCAACCAAGAGAGATGCAATATATATACTTGGGCATAGCATCATCACTTAGGTCTTAATTTGGACTGAATCCAATTTCAATGCAATATGATACAATTCAATTTCACAAAAAACAAATCTTTAGGTCTTAATTTGAAAAAAAAATAAAACTAAATTTTCACCTCGACACTAGAAAACGAGGTGAAATTATAATAGTTCTACAAAAGAAGAAGTAGTTGCTTTGCTTAACCTTAGTGTTAGAGATGAAAACTGGAGATTCCAAAAACGACGTCGGACTCAACCCAGGAGGAATCGTAGTGACGTCATTGGACCTCGAGATCGGAAGCTTTGCTGGTGACATCAGTTTGTACCTCGCACCTCCACTTCCGCCAGCTGAATCTTGCCTAGTCTTGGGATCTCCCGTCGTCGAGCAATCGACCTGAAACTCTTTCCGGTCACTAGCTTGAGAGTTCATTTTAGGACAATGTAGAGAAGATTTACAAGATAAAAGAAAGAAGGAGATGAGAAGAAGCTCTCAGCTATGGCAGATTTAAAAGCTTTTGGGTTTGTGTGTATAACTGAAGATTGTCTATAAGTGGACGACGAAGAAAAAAATTGACTTTGCTTTGTCTCTCATCTCTTTTAATTATTTATTTTTTTTGTACTAACCTCATTAATTTCGTTTTATCAATTTTGTAAAGCAACGTACGTTAAAGTTGACGAAAATCAATAAGAAATTAATAAGCGTAAGAACTAAGAAGTACTTAAAAAAACTACTATCAATCCACATTAAAATAAAATAAAAAAAGTAATTCTTTATAACATCGTCAAAATATAGTTTAATAGATAAAAATATATTAATTTTTAATTAGATATAAATATTATTTTTAATTAAAATTATATATTTAAAAAAAAAAAATTTTATTTGATATTAGGGTTTAATATCTAATGTTTTGGATTTAATATTTATTATTTAGGGGTTAAGGTTTANCTGAGTTTAGTATTTATTGTTTACAATTTATATAATTTTTTTAAAATTAAATCTAACTTTTAATTTTATTAAATTATTAAATAATAATTTTTTAAAAATTAATTTTAGTGGTATTTAGAATATAAAGTAAATTTAGTAGTATTTACCAAAATTGCCCCCTAAAAAATGGCCGTTACATTAATCTGTTAATCAAAATGTTTTTTTTTTGTTTTGTAAATTAAAGAAAAAATAGGATCTTATACAGATCACATAATAAAGAGCTAAATATAGCATAACAAGGACAACGACGACAACAGTAAATAGAGAACATGGAAATCTTTGGGCCGTTTTTTATTTGTCTCGGTAGTTTATATGGGCTTGGGCCTTAGAGTCAAATTATATGGCCCATCTATTTTTACCCTCGCAAGTTTTGGGAAACGAAGACACGAATGTGTTCCGTTTTGATTGCCGTACAGGACAATAATTATTAACAATTATCTAGATTCGAGTTAATAACACAGTAATATGCATGCAGTAAAAAAATTAAGTTGGTCTCGGCATAAAAAACCGAACTGAATATATTAAACTGATTCGAATTAAAAAAAATAAAACCCGTCGAACCGATTTGTTTATTTGATCTTAAATGGTGGTTTTCAAATTTTTTTAAAACCAAATTTTGAATCGAACCGACAATCAAATAAACCGATTTTTTTTTTCTGACTAAAAAAAAACCTGATTTTTTTATTTTTTTTTTATATTTTATTTTTTTACTTTTTCTGGTTTTTATTTTATCTTAATATTTTTTATATGTTTTATTTATTTTTTTAATCGAACCAAACAAAAGTAATTCAAATAAATAAAAAATTTATTTTTATTTTAGAATTGAACTAAAACTGAAATATAATAACCGAACGGAGATGTTTTAATATCTAAAACCAAACCGGTCGAAGATATTTTAATATCCACACTAAATCAATTAACATTTTTAAAAATTAAATCGAACCGATGTATTTATTTGATCTTAAAAGGTTTTCATAATTTTTTGAAAAACCAAATAACAAACCGAACTGAACCGGTGTGCTTATTCGGTTTTAAACGGTGAGTTATATAAAACCGATTATTGATTACTACGAACCGACGATTACGAACGCCTAGGACTAAAATAAAGTATACAGATATAATAAAGTAAATGTATCCAATTTTGTTAATTATAAGAAATAGTTTTAGAAAAAATAGTTAACTTTTTTTTGAGTATTTACCTACCAAATTATGTGGGAAATAAATAAAAATATTTATTCTTAAATTTAATCTACTAAACTTTTTATAATATATTACTTTATCTTGTAGGGGTAGTGGTTGTGTTCTATTTACGTGGACAACAGTTGGGAACATGTTGTATCCAAGTTGGTCCACCTCAAATCTTGTTAGAGATTTTATATAATAATAATAATAATAATAATAATAATAATAATAATAATAATAATAATAATAATAATAATAATAATAATAATAATAATTTTATTTCTTTGATAAATATGCAAGAAGACAATCGCAATTATATCATGATTATGAAAACTATGTAAATAATAAATATTTCAGAAAAATACTCATAATCTTTTCATTTTTACATAATACTAACTTTGAGCTATAGATTAATATGACGAAAATTGAAAAATACAATTTCAATAATCTAGAAATCAGAAAAATTTGCATGGAAATTTACAAAGTTCAAAAAGGTCTTGTCCCTTCACATAACCACAACATCATCATAATTTTAATCAAACATTTTATATTATTTTCTTAGGTGGGAAATTACTAAAACAATTGACTTATCTGATTTCTGAGATCATTGAGATCATAGAATGCTAAATATTAGTTAAGTATTTTTGCTGTCAACATATTTATTATTGGATATAACATGATAAAATGTCAATGAAACACGACATTTAAATTAGCAAAATTGATAATTAAAAAAATGTCAATTGTAAATTTGATGCAAAAAATAATAATTTATTTCCATGTTGGGAATATGATTCTAGCTTTCGATTTTAAAAGATACCATTAAATACCAACTATTTTTTTAATATATAAAGTGTCTAAAGTTTTTAATTAATATCCATGATTCTTGTAAAAATATAACACGTTAGCATAAAATTTATTGAGTAAATAAATGTTTTATCTAAATTTTTATTATTTAATATTTTATTTTTATTATATAGTTTTATATAAATTTTATTTATAATTATATATTTTAATATTTACTGATTTAAAAGCCTAAAATTTTGATTAGATGTTCTAAAAATTAAACAAAAACTCACTTATAAAAATACTCTTGGTTCATTAGTTAATGATTAAAAACTTTTATACTTTATTTTGAAGATTTTTATTTAAAATAATTTATAATATTAATGATTTAATAGACTATATAAAAAATCACCATCAATTTAATGCCTTTCTTAAACCTTGATCATGTGTTATTAAAGCCTATCTCTAACAACCCAAAAATAAGTTTTTTTTTTAAACAAAAAGAGAGAGATGCAAATCTTCTAAAATGTTTTTCCCTATTATTACATGTGATTATTGTTCTTCTTTCTTTTTTACCATCTTTGGTCAAAAAAAATTAATGGATTTGGTAAATAAATAAAAGAAATCTTTTCATAAAAATAAAAAATAAATAAAAAGAGAGAAGTAATGTGTCTTATAGAATGAGCAAAAACATCCTCTGTTTTCTCTTGTCTTTGTCTCTTTATTTTCAGATCTTAAGGTTTACATATCATCTGTGTCTTCTCCTAAATGGTGATTTTTTCTTTCTACACAAGTTTGATATTTTTTTGTTTCAAATCTCTTCTAGTCTTTGCCCATTAATTTATTAAAAACAATTTATTTGATTGGTTGGTTGCTTTGATGATCAGTTTGAAGATAACCCAATTTTATATTTGATCATTATAAACAAGATTTTTTAAAAATTGAACAAAATCTTCATAAATCTCAGAACTTTTTGAAACTTAGACACGATTGTTTGAAAATTTAAATATTCGATGAAATGAACAATCTTCACTACACACATCTGAATCCGTGTTAAGATTGGATTGATGGATCGAGTTTGGTTTTGCAGGAGCAAAAGATTGAATCTATATCGGATCTGGGGAAGCTCTTCATTGGTGGCATTTCATGGGACACAGATGAAGAACGACTTAGAGAATATTTTAGCAAGTTTGGAGATTTAGTTGAAACTGTTATCATGAGGGATCGTACTACAGGACGTGCTCGTGGTTTTGGGTTTATCGTCTTCGCTGATCCTTCTGTTGCTGAAAGAGTCATTCTTGAGAAACACATTATTGATGGCCGCATGGTTTGTAATCTCAGATCCTTTCCTTTTGATGAGTCTTGTGAGTTATGAAATGAATACTATCGTCCATTGATGAGACTTGAGCTAATGAATTGGTTTTTAGTTTACATCTTATGATCCATTGATGAGTCTTGACCAGCAAATTGTTCTAAAGTTTAGATCTTTCTGTAGTCTTGAGCAGCTTATTGTTCTTATGATCCATTAATGAAGGATCCTTCTCGTTTTTTCGGTTTCAGGTCGAGGCGAAGAAAGCTGTTCCCAGAGATGATCAGCAAGTGTTAAAACGACATGCTAGTCCAATGAACCTTGTTTCACCTAGCCATAATGGTGGAGCCGGCGGCGTACGGACAAAGAAGATCTTTGTTGGAGGTTTACCATCTAGCATTACCGAAGCTGAGTTCAAGAACTACTTTGATCAGTTTGGTACCATTGCTGATGTAGTAGTAATGTATGATCATAATACACAAAGACCAAGAGGGTTTGGTTTCATTACTTTTGATTCTGAAGAGTCTGTTGATATGGTTCTTCACAAGACCTTTCATGAGCTAAATGGGAAACTAGTCGAAGTCAAAAGAGCAGTACCAAAGGACACATCTTTGGTTACTTCTAACCGAAGCCCGCTTCTTAATAACTATGGAGTAGTTTCTAATAGGTCATCTGGTAATAGCTACTTCAATAGTTTTGCTCCTGGTTATAATACTCTAGGCTCTTCTGGTCGGTTTAGTCCTATTGGTAGTGGTAGAAATGCTTTATCTAGCTTTGGACTCGGTTTGAGTCAAGAACTGAGTTTGAATTATGGAAACACTCTTGGGTATAGCCGGATCCCTGAGAACCAATACTTCAACAATGCTTCACCAAACCGTTACAACTCTCCAATAGGGTACAATAGAGGTGACTCTGCTTATAACCTAGGCAACAGAGACTTATGGGGAAACAGAAGCGATTCTTCTGGTCCCGGTTGGAACTTAGGAGTATCGATTAGCAACAACAGAGGAAACTTGGGACTTTCTTCTCTGGCCAATGATACCAATAATGGCTTTGGAAGAAACTTTGGACTTTCCGGTTTATCATTCTCGGGTAATACAAATGGTTTTGATGGCTCTTTAGGGGAGTTGTACAGAGGCAGTTCGGTTTATAACGACTCAACATGGCAACAGTCAATACCTCATCAGTCTTCTAATGAGTTAGAAGCCTTGTCTCACTCTTATGGCTTTGGTATTGACAATGTAGGCTCAGACCCTTCTGCTAATGCCTCAGATGGTTACACTGGAGGCTACACTAGACAAACAAATAGAGGTACATACATCGAAATCAAACCTGATATACATTTGATTTCCAGGCTGAGTTTAGTGGATCAATGGTTTCAGGTATTGAAGCATAGAATGAAATTATCTAAAAGAAGTGAGATTTGTAGATGAAGTCAGAGTTTGAAGAGTTGTTGTTGTTTGATATCATCATCAAGTAGAGAAAGAAACCAAGTTTCTTCATCACAGTGAGTTTTTTTTTTTTTTTTACTTTATAAGTCTTATATAAGATTAAATATCAGATTGGTTAGCTGCAAAGATACAAAGATGGATGATAAAGATTTGGTTTTCAGGGTTTATCTTCATAGCAATAACTAGAGATTGTTGATTCTAGATTACTATTCTTTAGGTTTCTTTTCTTCCTTCAAGATTCTTGATGTTGTGTGCTCTGTTTGTAATTTTAATTGTTAATTTTTTTTGTGTTTTAAACTTCCATTCGAATTGTTCACGAGAACTTTTGTTTTAATTAGTGTGAGATAAATTATCTGAATTGATTATTTTGTTGCATTTGATATTTTACATTAAATAAATTAATCGGTTAGATAAAAATTAACCGGTAATAAATCGGTATAACAATTAATCGATTAGAAAAAATCGGTTAGCGGGATTTATAGAACAGGGGAAATAGCATAAATTCAGTAAAATATAGTTACCTTTGTTAGTTACTTCGTTAGTGGGCTCTTAAATAAGCCCAATTCTAAGCCTTCGAAAATAAAACGCCGTCGTTTAGGCAGGCGTCGTCGTCTTCCGAGAAAAATATCTGTAAGAAAACACTCAATCATCAAAAGTATCATCATCAACCTGGGGAATAAGAATATTTCCAGATTAGGTAGAGACACCACCAAAAAAAGTATACGTTCAGGCTTCTTCAAGCGATGGCTGCAGACGATTCTTCAAATGCTATAGACATCGATAGGAATCTCGACTCAAATTCGAACCGTAACTCTGACGGTGAAGATTCGACGACCGATAACGATTCCTCAAAGGCATTGGCTACTATCCCCG
>KE158081.1:19488-40853 GCA_000411055.1 Leavenworthia alabamica
CATGGGCTCTATCTTTGGATATGGTGCTCTTCTTCTTTCTCTTTCGTTTCTTCGTTTTAGATTAGGGATTGATCAAAATCATTTGTCTTATAGCAGTGTAGCAAATCCTTAATAGTCTAGATTTAGGGTATTGGAACATTACTCAAAAGTTAGATTTTGTTTTACTGTTGAAGAGCTGTAGAATCCAGTTAAAAGCTTATGTTTCTTCAAAGAGTATCAATGTGATAAGATATTGAGCTGCTGAAACTTTTGATTGAGAATTTGAATAAATGAAGCATTGCTTTCAGGTTCAGGATTGTTCAAGAAGAAAGGCTTTAAAGGATCATTTGCAGATGCAGGGCAATCTGCAAAGGTACAACTCATCTTTAAGAATTTTCATATATGCCTATTGAGCCATGAACCTGACTCATTTGCTTCTTCTTTTTTTGGTTCAAGACTTTTGCTGTTTTATCTGGAGTACACAGTTTAGTTGTTTGTCTTCTGAAGCAAATTCGAGGAAAAGATGACGGTAAGACTCTTCTATATACATCAACTTGTAATGTCTCTTAAGTTGTTTTTTTTGGCAGCCATTAACGTTGGAGTTGCTGGGTGCTGCACTGGTCTTGCTCTTAGTTTTCCCGGTAATCTAAATCCGTTATGCTCATTGTGTTTTCTATCATCATACTGATGAATCATGCAAGTACTTTTAATCCTGACTTAAAAAGAGAGCTTATTTGTATGTGTTTCAGGTGCTCCACAAGCTCTGCTACAGAGTTGTCTCACTTTTGGAGCTTTCTCTTTTATCCTTGAAGGACTTAACAAAAGACAAACAGCTTTGGCACATTCAGTCTCATTGAGACACCAAACTGGATACTCTCAAGATCATCATCATCATCATCGTTCATTACCACTCTCTCTTGCTCTACCTATCCCTGAAGAAATTAGAGGAGCCTTCTCTTCTTTCTGCAACTCCTTAACTAAACCCAGGAAGATCTAATTTCATCTTATTGTCTATTTCTTGTGTCTTAAGGTTCTCTCTGTAGATTTTTAAAATTTCCCACTTTTGTTTACTTTGTGAGAAATGTTCTATCAAAGGCTACCTTCAATACGATATTTTCTAGAGTTTTACTATTTTTGTTTTTGTTTATATATCACTGCTTTAATTTAAGTTAAAAATTTAACAAAATCATTAGTTTCCAATGAATATTACATCCAAAAACGTATTTTGGTGAGAAAATGTGAAACTAAAATCACTTGCCTTGCTTCTGCCTTAGGCGTTGTTTGACAAAATCATTACGAGCTTTAGTGCGAGCTTGTTGAGGAGCAACGTTGAGATACGATAGATGGATTCCAATGGCGAGAAGAGCTGCTCCTGAAGCAAAACACGCCACCGTCATCGCCAGTTTTTTCGGTGACGATGGTTAACAAAACGACATTCAATGCTTATCAAGATGGAATCAACCCTTCGTTTCCTACAATATTCATAATCAAGCTTACAATAATAGAATAAAAAATAAATCAAGACACAACGGTAGAAAAAGGTTAATAAATGTTCTCAGAGACCTTTCATCGAACAGTTTATGTGCACTCTACCTGTGTTTTTTAAAATTTATAATTGAAATACTAAAATCGCACACTTATAGTAAACAAATGTTACAGTACTCTGTAAATTGCAGAACGAAAAAGAAAGTCAACTTTTTTACCATGGCAGGGGAGATTCAGCGTAAAAATAAATATATGTATAGTAGGTTCGGTTCTTCNTAGTATATTTTGAATTTTAGGGTATTTTTAATTATTTTAATTATTATAATTATTTTAATTATTTTAATTATTTATATATAAAAAATATAGAAAGCAAAATGAATCCGAATAATTTTTTAAAATATTTTCGAAACTCTATTAAATACATGGAACCATAGAACCGAACCGAAAAAACGGAACCGAACCGAACTGGAACCAATTTTTCTAAAATACCCAAATGGTTCCTATATGCCTAGAACCGAAAAACCGAACCGAATACCCAAACGTCCAGGGCTAATGTATAGTAAGTAAGTACAAGGTTCCTCCTACCGATTTCAGACAGCGGTTATTATCGTTGATGGCGTTCCGACAAATTTACTAAACCTATATGTTTGGTAAATGGAATATGCTTTGTCGTAATGGGGATGTAGCTCAGATGGTAGAGCGCTCGCTTAGCATGCGAGAGGCACGGGGATCGATACCCCGCATCTCCAAATTTTTATTGTTCTTTTGTTTCATCCGATAAAATTATACTAGGCCCAGTGGGCTTTCACAGACAGGCCTACTTAAAAGAGGGAACTTTATATAGTTCATATAGTTTTTTTCTTAATGAATGAATTTTTTCATGATCATCACATTAATTTTATTTAAAAAATATATTACAGTCGGAATAAAAGTTTTAACAGAATTGAGATGAAGAAAATGTCGGAAGTGGATGATTGATATTTTAATTAGAAACCCCAATTTTCCCCTCACAAAAATCTGGGCAGGCGACGAGCTTCGTTCCAATCTGTAAGATCTCTGCCTACTTTCTCTATTTTTTCAATCGGATTATGCTGATCGTATTGATTTTGTAACGCTGTAATCAAGTCGCAGAGGATTTAGTATATCTCATTGGGATCAGGACGAACAAACATGGCTTTTCTAGTAACATCTCTAATATTCGCAGTGGTCGGTATCATTGCTTCAATATGCACTCGTATCTGCTTCAACCAAGGCCCCTCCACGAATCTGTATGTTCTCTGATTCTTAATTTTTTAAAGTAAATGTGTTTGATCGAAGGTTAATGTGGTTCCATGATTTGGTATTGAATCGCTTCGATTTCTCCTGTGTCAATTTGAGTAGCTCGTATCACTGTTTATTCCTGAGCGTGTAAAATGGATAATTAGATATGTCCTGTGATAGTTTATACAATGTAAATAACTACTGTCACCGATTCTAACTCTAATGCTAGACACCATCTCTTGTGTTTCTGTGAAACAGGCTACATCTGACTTTGGTCATGACAGCAACTGTCTGCTGCTGGATGATGTAAGTTTATGTTTGAATACACTCGTTTGCATTTATAGCCATGGTTCATCCATTTATGTGAAGTCTATGAATTAGCATCTATGTGAAGATTCCACTACATGAACATTATTAGTCTCTCACCAATGTCCTACTTTTTTCATGTGTGTTTGTGATCCGATGGCTCGTTGTCACATTTTCTTTTGAGCTAGCCATTGCGCAGATCTCCTTTAGTACCATTGAATCATTTTTGTTTCTTCATTTTTGGCAGGTGGGCAATTGTATACATTGCACAGATGAAGCCTCTCATTGTTCCTATCTTAAGCGAGGTAGAATAGAAACTACCTACTCAAATCAAGAATCCATGTCCTCAAATTAGTAAACAAATGCACAAATTTTGAGTAAGAACCTCACCTGCTCTTTCTCTTATCTTCTTCAAACTTATTGAGTTTCCCCTTTTGTTATTCTTATTGCGGTGTGTAAACTTTGCCCTCTCTACTGCTCAATCTTTTGTCTCATTCATTTCTTCATATACTCAAAACACTATACCAGAGAGTGTATTGTTGATGAAATAAATCTTTGAAAGAAGTCAATAACCTATATTTATCTTCTTCTGAGGAATTTTGTTATTCTCTTTATGTTCATGCTGATAAGATTTGACAATGACTGTCATATTGTCCTATCGATTACTGTGAAATTTCCATTCAAATCATTGTTAGCTCCAAAAATGTATGACAAGCACTCTTCTTTTAACTACCATTACACAATAACATCAAATAGAGCAACCTGAGTTCGATACTCCTTGTGGATTAAGTAGATCTCGCCTTCAACAAGTTGTTTTGTATAGACTACTTCTGCACTATGACCTCTTGTAATTCTCTTCCTCTTCAAAGGGGTTGAATAGGTACAAATTCTAATCCGGGAGTCGGGTTTTCAAGGTTTTGCGTGTTATAGGAAGTAATCAGGGGCTGGTTTTTTAGCAGGAGGACCTCTCGAGTCCTGCATTTAAAGTATGTTAGTCTACTGAACTGCTCATACGGAATCAGGGGAAGTTAACATATTACTAAACCGGTGATACCTGTTGGGCTGCATCGAACACACGGTATTCTTTATTTAGATTCTCGTCGAGTTCTAGAATAGAAGCCACATTACCGCATCTGGAGCATAATTGAAATAGGAGTAAATGCATCAAATCAAATTAAAAGGAAAGGAAATACATAGACTGAAATAGATAGGTTTTGAGAATCTTATTTACCTATAACAGTAATTTGGGGCTGACCACACTGTCACAATCTGGTTATCAAACATCCATTTGTAACCCTCCATAACTAGTTGATGTGCTCGACCTATGTAGTCTATATTGTTTGTGTGGTTAAAAGACTTGACAACACTACTACCAAAAAGGAAACCGGCACCACGAGGACTCAATCCCCACCCTTCAACTATATCCTCAGGATCAGACCATAGGAGGTCACACATGGCACCATCATGTGGTACTTCTTGCTTCCGGTCAATCGTTCTGATCTGCCATAAATGTAAGGATTCGTCATCAGTCAAGTTATTTTAGTTGGGAACTTCTAATTATATCAGTAGAGAGACAGAGAGAGCTCATATCAACCTGATCAAGAGTCATAATAGCTGGAGACAGACCGCCATGAACACAGAATATCTTGTTCTCAACAACAGCTGAAAGACTGTTGTACACATAAAAGACATTTTAAAGAGTCATACCATTTTTAAAGTAAGAGAAACCAAAGAACTGAACAGAAAGAAACTGGAATTAGTGGGGTGAGTAGTGAGTACCTCATGTAGTCAAAAATGTCAGTGCAATATCTCCAGACATTTACAGAGCCATACTTACGCAAACACTCATCATAAAATCCATAAACCTACTAAAAGCAGACTGTGTGAATAGTTACACAAAATCGAAAATTTCAAAGAGACTACAATCACCTGTGTGATTTGCCTGCTTTCATGGTTCCCTCTGATAAGAGTTATACGATCTGGATATCTAACCTGAGAAAAATCAAAAGCAACACACTTGATTGATTCTTAAAAAAAAAACTTTTAACAAAAGAGATCATGAAAAGAAACATAGAGCATAACAAAAGTAAAACACAGTCCAAATGCTACCTTTAGGGCAAGTAGAAGTAGAAATGTCTCAACTGAGTAATAACCACGATCAACAAAATCTCCCATAAACAAATAATTAGTCTTAGGGCAATCACCACCAACTTTGAAAAGCTCCATCATATCATAGAACTGCCCATGGATGTCACCACATAACTATTCCAATACGAAATTCCCACAGTATTAGCAAGTTCTTCATGTTTCTAGATCGAGAATTAGGGTAAAGCAATAACTTACAGTGACAGGAGCATCAACTCTTTGAACATTACTCTCTTCAACTAAGATTTCCATGGCTTTAAGGCAAAGAGCCTTTACATCCGATTCACTCAATGGTTCGCACCGCTTTAGCTGCTCAATCTGCCGATCTAGGTCTGACATTTGAATTCCGAGCTCCTCTACTCTTCTTCCTCTTTCTATTTCTCTTCACCCACCCTATCCTGAAACGATCCTTTATTTCATCTAAGACGAAATCAACCAATCAATCTCTTGAAAACAGCAAAATTCGCTACCCACAAACGTAGTTAGCTTAGCTCGTCTTCTTCGTCCTCCACCACCCCAGGTTTCTCTTTCCCTCCCTAATGTTTTAGATTATATTCAAAATCGCCCCACTTCTTTTTTAAATTGTACATTCGACCACAAAGGTGTCAATAACACACATTCTAAACAACTCTTCTATTTATTAAGGCCCATACTGTGATTATGGCCCATTTTAATTTCATAAGGCCCAGCCCGTTTACAATGAAGCTACTTTCCCGAATCACCACGCCACACATCAGTGTAGAGAAAACGGCAAAGTCCCAGTTTGATCCAACTGTGTTTGATCGGCGACGATGGAGAGAAACGTCGAGAAGATGCTGAACAAAGTTTCTGTAGTGTTCTTAAGCATCGGAACAGTGATTCTGGTGATTATGATTCTCCAGACACCTAAAACTTGTATTTCACCTGAAGCTCCGTCGAAACCTCATACGCATTTCCCGAGATCCACCTGTGATTCGTCACCTCGCCAACATCTTCCTCTTTCTAAGAAGAACGCTCGCATTTGGTCTTCTAAGGCTTGGAAATCGCGTCTCTCCTCTTTCTCTTCATACTTTCTCAAATTACGCGATCTAGGATTCCTTCAAAATCACACTAAAGCTCTCTGCCTCTCCGCCGGCGCAGGTCACGCTCCGATGGCTCTTTCTCAGATCGGATTAACTGATGTAACCGCCGTTGAGTTAGTCGAATCAATTCCTCTTGTTAAAAAAGCTGATCCTCATAACCTTCCATATTTTGACGATGTATTCGATTTTGCATTCACCGCTCATCTCGCTGAAGCTCTGTTTCCGTGGCGATTCGTGGAGGAGATGGAGAGGACAGTGAGACGTGGCGGGTTTTGTGTTGTTGCGGTTGATGAATGCGGTGGAGACGATGTAAGGGACATTGCTAGGCTTTTCCTTAGTTCGAGGGTCGTTGATGTTACTAATGTAACTCTAGAAGGATCTAAAAAGACTAGTATACTATTCCAAGTTGAAGACTCGTCTACATGAGCTGTTGATTCGTAGGTTCTTCTTCTTTAGGATTGTTCTTCTCTTCTTTGTAAAAATTTGAGTTAATGAGATTACATGTACATGAAGTCCAAAAAGAAATTATTAGTTTATTTATAGTATTCGGAAAACTCACACAATATATTACTACAACCAAACCCATGATGTGATTCATCAAACCCAAGTTTTATAAATTAAAGATGAGATTCAGTGACTGGCCGATGGATTTGTTAGCAACTCGAGAGACTTCTTCAGATGTTCTACAGCAGTGGAGACCTCATCGAAAGCCAAAGCTCCCACAGCGAATCTAGCAGCCTTGTGAGCCTCTGCAATCTTCTCAGGCCCTGGCTGGTAGCTGCTGTCGTAATGGTACTTCTGAGCTGGACTCGGTGCAGGATCTAACACAGGAGCATTACTGGTATGTCCATTTGATGACGAATAAGGAGGAGGAGCAGAGTCGAAGCTTGAATTAGCAGGTGCAGAATGTGTGGAAGAATAGTAAGGTTCAGGGTTTTGGTAGTGAGAAGGGTACATGGCAGGAGTGGATGGGAGGCTGCTCTCACTAAAGCTAGGATAGGATTGGAAATTAGGGAGAGAATTTGGAGAAGGCTCATGAGATTGGTAGTTTTGTGGTGGCGGCATATGTTGGGGCGGGTCTTGATGGCTGTAAGGATGTGGGTAAGGGGAATTTGACGGTCCCATGGGAGGAGGAAGGAGATCGTTGGAATGGTAAGAAGACGGTGGTGGAGGCGGCACATCTGTGGGATAATCATTGTTAGGATTGTCATGAAACCTGGGAGGTAGAGAGTGTTGTGGTACTTCAGGGAAGTGATGGTGGCTAGAGTCATCATTCGAGTCATGGGATGGATGATCAGGCTCTGCTCTATGATGACTTGTTATGTTGGTATCACTTGCACCAAGATCCTGTAACTTAACATGGACAAACAGATTCAATTCATATCTTAGAAGTTGTCAAGAAAAAGCAAAAACCTAGAAGTATACAGGTGAGTCATTAGCTAGATGATTTTGCTCGGCACGAAGCCAACATTTACACCCCTCGACACACTCTTTGATATTGTTAGACAGAATACAAGTAGAGAAACTTACTTGGGTGTCACTTGATGGGATAGATAAATCATTTTCATCATCAACAGGATCACCTGGAGTGGGCTTCCTTCCTTCTTTAATGGCTTTCCTTATGTCAGCAGCCTTCCAAACAGCATACTTCTGTTTCTGCTCTATCTGTAAATAAGAGCCATTGCACAGATCGTGTAATCAATCACCTACACAGCTGGCTCTTAGAGGTACTTAGTTTGAATCTTAAAGTGAATGAAAAAGGTGAAACTTACATCAGGAGGAACCGGTCCAAACTGGCTCAGAATTTCAATAAAAATGCTCGCAGCATAAAAGGTTTTGGCAGTGCTCCTGTCATAAGCTCAACAAAATTAGTTCTGATAATTTACCAAAAGCTTCTGTAATGAGTCACATGAATGCAGGTGTTAACACTTTTAAATTAATGGAACTACCATCATCACCAAACCATGCATAGCAGCACATAAATGCTGGGAAAACATGGACTTTGTAAAAGAAGAATGGTCAGAAGACAACAGGTAGAGATAAGACTTGGATGCATCCAACTTATTCCTTCCCAGTTACCTTACATTATGTGTATATATATATATCTATTACTGTGAACATGAAACTTGAAAGTCATCCTTAAACGATATCACAAGAAGGTACACCTAAGAACATGTCTGCGCACCTGCATGTGTATTGTATATGTATGTACAGAGAACGACTCTTCTGAAACACAAGTTCTACTAATTAAGGTACTAATGAAGGTGGCCTTAACAGATACTACTTAAAACTTACTGAAAATTTTAAATGCCAATTCAGAATGATAACCAAACATAGGACCAGAAAAAAAGAGATTATTCGTACAAATCTGCTCTTCCTGCACGATCCTGCTTGTCCGCCTTTGCAAATACATTTAAAGCAAACCCCTCCACATGCATATTGTCATCTGAGGACAGATTCAATGATTTCTTATCCTGGAGTAACACAATTATATATATCACCATACGAAACTGGAACTAGTCAAGAAATCTTACTTCACATACATTTGAACCAGCCTAAGCTAAGTTTAAATGTTAAGAGCTAGCTTACTAAACACAAACAGTAATATACTCTCAAGCAATATAATAATCAAAGTCAAACAGACCATAAAGAATTACTAAGATTCAGTCAATTTAATCATAAACAAGCAAAAATCAAGCCAGATGAGACAAACTCACAATAAGAAACACTTCAAGGTAATAAATACCTTTTCCAGTTGATTAATGAGGGACATGAGAATCGAATTAGTGGTTTTAGTTCTCTCGCTCTGCGGAATCTTCAATCCTCTTTCCATGGCATATAGCCGACCTAATCAATCATCGGCTAAACGATAAAATTCAACTAAGCAAACAAAAAAAAACTACCATAGATATATCATGTATAGTAGGACGCGATCCTACCGATTCACCTATAATTTTTTCAAAATCAACTTCTAAGAGAGAGAAGAAAACGAAACGTACAGTAATAAGCAACAAGTGGTTCATGCTTCTGCAACTCGTCTGCGCGTTGCAAGTAAGGTAGGAGAGTCTTGGCTGGTTCGTTTGGGTTCGACCCCATGGATTTCTCTCTTCTCCGATGCTAAAAGCAACTGACGAATGTTGTTTTTCTTATTAAAAAGTACGAAACGATGTCGTAGAGTGGAATTTTAAATTTTAATATCCCAAACCCAAACCTTCTTGGACCCTCCAAATTAGCCCTGGGCATTCGGTTCGATTTGTTCGGTTTACCGAAAATCGAATTAGATCGGTTTTGAATTGTTCGGTTGTAGGAGAGTAAACCGATTGAATTTTTTTATTTTTACTTTGGTTTGAGTTTATATTCGGTTTCTTCGGTTAACCGAATAATGATAAAAAATTGTGTTTCAGTTCGGTTTGTTCGGTTTAATTTACACCAAACAAACCGAATAAATTGAACCGAAAAATAAAATTTTCAGATTTATTTGGTTTATTTGGGTTGATCGGATTGAATTCAGAAATATTTTTTATCTAAAACCGAACCGAACAAACCGAAAACCGAACAAACCAAAAAATTAGTTCCAAATTATATATATTTACATCTCTCGACCATCTTTCAAAAATATATTAATAAATAACAGCAACAAATATGAAAGCCACACCACACCACACAAATAGATTCCTTAACATGCCACGTTCTTTCTTCTACTAACCCTGTTTTTGTGTCGTCTGGCCCAATAAGAAGATAAGCCCACGAAATCGATTGGACTAGGAATTCAAAACACTCTCAGCCGTTAGATTAAAAGACAACCTAGAGAATATCAACCGTTGGATAGATACCCTACGCTCCACCCTCACTTTATTGATAAAAAGGAATCCGATGCGTCCAAGTACGAATTAGCTTCCAGAGTTTCATCACTCTTTTTTTCCCTTTATAATCTATTTAATCTCTCAGCCTTCACTCTTTGATCTCTTAAATCGTTCAGTTTTCTCTCAAAACTCTTACTTTTTGTCACCGGAGAATCTAACAAGGTAACGATGTCTGCAAACCAGGAAGAAGATAAGAAGCCAGGAGACGGAGGAGTTCACATCAATCTCAAAGTCAAGGGACAGGTACTGTTAGGGTTTTTTTTCGATTTGGCTTCTTTCAGGTTTAGCAATTCTAGGGTTTCGTTCGACCATCGTTTAGTCTTTTAGTTTGACTAAAGTATTTGGCTTTATTATTTCTATTGCTGTAAAATCAATTTTGAAATAAGCTAACTTTATCAGCGAAGTTGTATTTGTAAACTTAGTTATATATCTCTTGATGAATTTGTAATCTCTCTGTTGCTTAAATAGCCTTATAGATTCAATTATTGTTTACTACTGTATTGTTTTATAACCTTTCATTAACAAAGTCTTTATCAACAAGATCAGAGTCATGTTTTACTATGTTTTATAGGATGGAAACGAAGTATTCTTCAGGATCAAGAGAATCACTCAATTGAAGAAGCTGATGAATGCTTACTGTGATAGACAATCTGTGGATATTAACTCTATTGCTTTCTTGTTTGATGGTCGTCGTCTCCGTGCTGAGCAAACTCCTGATGAGGTTAACCATTTAATCTATATACTTAGTTTCCCCTTCATTTTGATGCTAAAATCTTTGATATTGCAGCTTGACATGGAGGATGGTGATGAGATCGATGCAATGCTTCATCAGACTGGTGGCAGTTGCGGCGGTGGTGCTATGATTTGAAGCTTTTATGGGTTGATTGTTAAGTAGTATTTGGTATTAGGATTTGCAGACTTGTTTTTATTGTGATCATCTCTTTTGAGAAACTATAAATTATGGTCATTAAGGTCT
This sequence comes from Leavenworthia alabamica, assembly GCA_000411055.1. Lineage (NCBI taxonomy): Eukaryota > Viridiplantae > Streptophyta > Magnoliopsida > Brassicales > Brassicaceae > Leavenworthia > Leavenworthia alabamica. The sequence goes on from KE158081.1 coordinate 30,564, forward strand.
CTGTTATTATTTCGTGTTCGTGTAGTATTGAATCGTATGATACTATTTGGGGTTAAAGGTGTTATGATCATTGTCTAAACTTATTCGTGTTTTAAAAAGATAGTTAACGAGTTTATCTCTGACCAGTGACAACAAAAAAAGGAACCAATGTAACCTGTTTTATCTATGTAAACACGCCTAGGTGAACTGTGGTTCCTTCAAGTAAGTTACTACTACAACGTAGGGCTTCAACTGTAAAATGATGTCTAGGCCCATTATCTCTGTTAAGTAAAGTTAATAAGCCTAAATAAAAGCCCATTTAGTATACAACACTACACTACAAAAACGACGTCGTGGATTGTTTTCGACAAGTGACGACGAACTCCCTTTTGAATTAGCCATCAAAGCAGCTAGGACTGAGTTGCTATCATATCAATGGAGGCTACGGCGGCGCAATTTTCATCAATTGTCTCTTCGAGAGACAACCTTCCTTCTTCTTCTCATTCGATTCGAACTTCTTCTCCTACTTCATTGTTCCTTTCGCGGAAGAATGTGGGCAATGTCAATCTCAAATTCAAATCTCCGAGAAGCTTCTCCATCCGCGCCTCTTCCACTTCTGATTCTGGTATTTTCATATTGTGGTAAATTCATTTATGTTTTTTTCTTCCTTCTGAAGTTTATTTTTTAATCTGTCTCTGTGGTGAGTAGTTGTGACTTTGCTTGACTACGGAGCTGGAAATGTCCGGAGCATACGTAACGCTCTTCATCATCTCGGATTCAGTATCAAAGATGTAGTTTTTTTAATTATGTTTATCTCCATTTCCTCTCATTTTGATTCCTAGGAAATGTTGTCATCTTTTATACATCGTTAATGGGGCCCTCGTTTATGTCATTGGTGGGAACTTAAATGTTAGGTTCAAACGCCAGGAGATATTCTGAATGCTGATCGACTTATTTTCCCCGGCGTTGGAGCTTTTGCACCGGCCATGGATGTACTTAACAAAACCGGGTACGTCGTAGTTACTAAGCTCTGTGGATTTCTCTTTTGATTGACTATACATCAATTAGCATCAAGTAGCTTTCTTTTCTACTCTCTGAGGTCAGAGAGGTCTTCAAATGTAGCAAATTTGGTACCACATCTCATGCTTGTTCATAAAAAACTTAAGAGTGAAATGAACATGTCTTATTTAGTTCTTCATATATGATTTTTGGTTCTTTTATGTTTGCAGGATGGCAGAAGCATTGTGCAAGTATATTGAGAATGACCGACCATTTCTAGGAATATGTCTTGGGTTACAATTACTTTTTGACTTTAGCGAGGAGAATGGACCAGGTTTAGCTTCATTGTCCCTCATCATATTTTCTCTTCTAGAATATTTGCTTCAACGGGAACTCGGTCTACGTTATGATCTCATGTATTTTCATGGTGTATCTTGTACTTACAAAATAGTATTTTTTTATGTCAGTCAAAGGTCTTGGTTTGATTCCTGGAATAGTTGGACGATTTGATCCTTCAGCTGGTATAAGTGTACCTCACATTGGCTGGAATGCTTTGCAAGTGGGGAAGGATTCTGAAATTTTGGAGGATATTGGAAATCGTCATGTATACTTTGTTCATTCATACCGAGCCATTCCTGTATGAATCTGAATAATTTTTTCGTTTCTGTTGTTTTTCATCGTTATTCCTTTTTGTTTCTCTTATTTTTTTGCGCATTTGATAAGTATAGTTCTGTAATTTCTGTAGTCAAATGAAAATAAGGAATGGATTTCATCTACATGCTATTATGGTGACTCTTTTATATCTTCCATAAGAAGGGGAAATGTACATGCAGTCCAATTCCATCCCGAGAAGAGTGGTGGTATGATTTAGTCTAGTTATTTTTTTTTGTTGATAACTTTTCTCTTATTTAGAGTCATGCTAATTCTTAACCTGGAAATATATTTCAGAGGTGGGGCTTTCTGTTTTAAGAAGGTTCTTGAATCCAAAATTACCCGCGACACAGGTAGTTTTCACTCTAGCCTTGGATGTAAAATGTAAGCTTCCCGATTTTTTGGTGTTTAATGGAAACCACATCTCACTTGAAGACAGAAGCCAATGGAATGGAATGGAAGGCTTCAAAACTTGCAAAGAGGGTAAGAAGTTTGTGCTGTTATCATTGGAAGTTTTTCTCCTTTAAAACATTGTAGTCTTTGATCTTAACTATTTTGGCTAATGATTTTTTTTCCTTCAGGTGATTGCTTGTCTTGATGTGAGGAGTAACGATAAAGGAGATCTTGTAGTAACTAAAGGGGACCAATATGATGTGAGAGAGCAATCTAGCGAAAATGAGGTCAGTTGAAAATTGTTACTTCAATGTTGTATCATTGTTGGTATTTGGATGTTTTCCTGATTCGTCCATATCTTAAGTAAGATGTTTAGCTTAACTAGTTATGATCTTTTCAAACAACGCTCTGGATTTATTAACTTTTTGTTGTGCAGGTTAGAAATCTTGGCAAACCTGTTGATTTGGCTAGGCAGTATTACAAAGATGGTGCAGATGAGGTATGTTTTCACAATATATGTTCTCGTTGCAATGTCATGTTAATGGCTCCCAGACATCTTTATTTAGAATTGGTTTGGCACTTAACCATACTGCTTGTGTTTTTTCAGATTAGCTTCTTAAACATAACTGGATTCCGCGATTTTCCGTTAGGAGATTTGCCGATGATACAGGTGCCAAGATTTTGTTATTTCTCTTTAGAATTTAGGTGTTACTTCTGTACCTTCCCTGTAATTTCGATTAAGATCACTGTGCATTATTTATAGGTGTTGAGGTACACATCAGAGAATGTATTTGTACCACTAACTGTTGGAGGTGGGATTAGAGATTTTACAGATGCTAGCGGCAGGTACATATTAAGGTTTTTCTTTTATAGCTTGTTTCTGTTAACATGTCTGTGCAGGCATTATCTTCTATTTTCTCAGGAAGGATTTTAATATAAAGTTACTTTGGCTCAGGTACTATTCGAGCTTGGAAGTTGCTGCTGAGTATTTCAGATCTGGTGCTGATAAGATCTCCATAGGAAGTGATGCTGTTTATGCTGCAGAAGAGTTTATGAATTCAGGGGTAACCTTATACATGCCCAACTAATTGATCCAAGTTGCTAGCATCTAAATCTCTTTTTCCTGCTATTATAGGTGAAGACAGGAAAGAGTAGCTTAGAACAGATATCTAGAGTATATGGAAATCAGGTAATAAAACATAAAGAATGCTCTCATGCTAGTTGCTTTTTTCACTTAATTAATAGATTGTATCTATTCACAGGCAGTAGTAGTAAGTATTGATCCTCGTAGAGTTTATGTGAACCATCCTGATGATGTGCCATACAAAGTCATCCGAGTAACTAACCCAGGTAAACGTCTTGTATTTTAGCTTTTGTTTTATAGCCTTGAGTTTTGGAACAATATCAAAAACGCAGTTACATTGTGTACTAATGTTAGAACCTGGTTTTAATCTTGCTGGTGTTAGGTCCGAACGGGGAAGAATATGCGTGGTATCAGTGCACGGTAAAATTCTAACAATTGCAGTTTATAATTGTTTTAGTCTCATTACTTAACTTTTAGTTTCTCTTAACTAAAAGGTCAGTGGAGGACGAGAAGGACGACCTATTGGAGCATATGAGCTTGCGAAAGCGGTTGAAGAATTAGGTGCTGGTGAAATACTATTGAACTGCATTGACTGTGATGGTACAATCATAAAAGCCTTTCAAATCTTTCATATCTGAGATCATCATATGCTAAAAGTTCTCTTCTTGTGGATGATACTTTCCTTCTCTATGAGTTTCAGGTCAAGGTAAAGGATTTGACATAGACTTAGTAAAGCTCATATCTGATTCAGTTGGCATACCAGTGATTGCAAGCAGTGGAGCAGGCAGTCCCCATCACTTTTCCGAGGTTTTCGAGAAGACAAAAGCATCTGCTGCACTTGCTGCCGGCATTTTCCACCGGAAAGAGGTTAGTTAACCTTCTTTATATTATCTTTAAAACCTCAGGTGAAATAGTAAACCTTGTTTTGATAATTATTCGAATTCGGTTTTGTATGAAGGTACCAATCCAATCTGTGAAAGAACACTTACTAGAGAAAGGCATAGAAGTGAGGATCTGAGAATCTCTAGTCTATGTATTACAGATTCAACAAGAAGATTCATTTACATATCTTCAATAAGTTATTATCTAAGAACATTGATTTATACAATCTTGGTTTTATTCAAGAAACCCAGTTTGCTTCAATACTGCATTCCTTACTTTGCTCAAATCTCTTCCTTTCAATTTCCTTCCAACTCCTTCCATAACTGAAGACGATGATGATCTACTGCGTCGCAGGAAATACTCCTCCGGTGAGACCTTCTCATCATCATAGTCATCAACTTTGTTTGTCTTCTTACTGTGAACCATTGACCAGTCAGGGACATTGAGAGGAGCTAAGTATTGTCTCATATTGTCATACTGTATACTTTGTCTCTCAGGAATCATTCTAGGTTCGGTTGGATATTGAAACTCTCCATCTCTCAAAGATCTCCATACCTCATGTCTCATGTTGTTCTTCTTCTCCATTGATACTCACCTCACCTGCTTATATAAACATAATAACAGAACTCTTAGCTAGTCACAAAACCGCAAAGAGAAGAAGAAAAATGTAAGAATCATGAACTTATTGTTTGAGTAATTGAAACTTTAGAGATAATAACAATGAGATTTATAGAGTGGAATCTGTGTTAAAGAAAAGCAAAATAGGTTGAGAATTTTGAGAAGAGGAAGACAGAAAATGACACAAGAGGTGTGGGATTGATGAGAGAACAAACACATAGATTGGTTCTTGTTTTGTCTTTATATAAATGTTCCAAAGTCTTGGGAACCTATATACATCTGGACATTTCATAATCATTAATATTATTGGAGTGTTCTGTGAATCTGTAAGAGTTTAAAGGTCAAAGAAAGTATACTAACACTACTAGACTAAAGCACATGTGGCCAAATTTAACTTTAGTTTTAATCATGATTTGAATTTACTCTACAAGTTTTATATTGTAAAAAGTAATTGGTAACACATGGAATATGTTATTTATCAATATCGATAACTCACTTTTTGATTTTATATTTAGCCAAAAAGTTCACATATTCATCCTCTCAAAAGATGGCAAATCTTGAGCTTTTGACTTGACAAAAGGTTCAATTCAGACGGCTGACCTGGTCGTGTTTATCTTATTGACAAAACAAAGCTACGAGCCATCAGCTTTTGTACGGAACAGATCATGCATGTTTAGATTTGTTTCCATAGTTGGTCCTGCCATGTTTTAAAATTTGCTAGGCGCTAGCTGTGGCGAATCCAGAAATTTTTTGTTATGGAATCAAAAGTTAACTAATAAATTTGGATCACATCAGTATTAAATTAGAAATAAATAAAACTATTTATTTAGTTTATGGATTCAATATAATATAGATTAAAAAAACTTATTTTGATGGGTTCAAACTAATAAATTTAGCTTAAAATTAATAAATTTTACACATAAATTTAACCAAAAATATAATTTTTTAAACTAATGTGGAGTCAATTGGGATAGGACTAGTCGCCTAGCCAAAAATCAGAGATTAAACGGAAATTAATCGGAATTAATTTTTTTTATTATTTTTAAGTTTTTAATTTTATATATTCCAACTATATTAGTTTGTATAAGAGTTTTTGTTTTGTCTATCATTCAAGTTCAAATGTTTTTCATTGTACATCAATCTACTTAATTTTTTCTACTTCTTAAATAATAAATACATGAAGTTTATTTATTGGAGAACTTGAGGAAATATCATGGCGGCTGGTTAACGTGCATATTAGAGGCGTGAAAGGCATGAAAATGTTAAAAATATAGTTAAGTAGTAAAATATGATTTGATTTCTAAGAAGAAACTCACTAAACGTTAAAAGCTTAAAAGGCAGATTCTACAACGAGGGTTTAACCCAATTCAAATTGATAAACCAATGAAATAAAATAAGTAATATAATAGCCATAACCGGAAGAAAACAAATTTCATACTAAGAATCGATATATCAACATTATACCAATCCTTATACGTATCATTAAACAAGTAGATTTTATAACGTTCTTAAACTTAAAGAGAAACAGAGGCTAACTAAGGCCTTGTAGAGACTGTTAAAATAGTAATAATCGATGCAAGAAACAGTAAAATGCAACAACATAGAAATGAAAAAGCAGTTTGGGTTAAGCCTTTGTTATGACTTCAAAGGACACTCAACAATTGTCACACGAAAGAAAACAAAAAAAAAAACAAAAGAGAAAAGAGTTGAAGAGAGAAGAATCTGAGACAAGATGAGAACTAATACAAACCCATTTCCATTGTTCATTTACCATATTCTTATGGCCCCAGGTAACATCAGATCCATCAAGACATACACATCATGTTTCACTGCAACTCGGAAGAACAAAAAGAGAGTAGATGAAACAAGTAAGCTCCCAAATAAAAGACATTTCTAAGAATCTCTTGTTAAAGAACCAAATAATTTACCTGTTGTTGCTGTTGGTAGCCACCACCAGGCTGCTGGTAGTTTTCATAGCCGCCACCAGCATAACCACCATAGTAGGCGTTAGGGCCTTGAGGTGGAGGTGCATACCCGTATGCTTCATATCCCTGAGGGTACCCATAGTATCCACCACCACCAGCACCATATTGGGCTTGATCAGGTTGAGTCTGTGGAATCCATGGATCAACTCATCAGATCATATAAAGAAGAGAGAATAGTAAGCTTGGTTCATTATCTAATGGATATAAACCTGTTTGTTTGATGGACTACGACCCCATGAAAGACGAATGCTTTGTCCGCCAAGTTGTGATCCATTCATCATGGAGAGTGCTTGCTCTGCACATTGCCTGAAGCACACAGACAGAGAAAAGATGTGAATCAATATTCTCATAAGATGAAGTTTGTCTCCAAGGTTACACTACCTATTAGCATATTGAACAAATCCACAACGTTTTCCAGCTGGTATTTTTACATGAACTAGTTCACCAAATTGACCAAAAACTGACTTCAAATGATCTTCTGTTACACTTTGATCCAAAGCTCCAACAAAAATCTGGAATGTAAAATATGACACTACCACTTAACAATATACCATACACAAAAAAAGGCTTGATAAAACCAAAACAAAAACGCACTGTTGTGTTAGTTGGATCACTTTCTCCGGGATTTCCTTGATTGTTTTGATATGAAGCTGCACAAAAAAATCAAAAGAACATAAGGAGAAAACTCAGATATCTACATGCTACATTTTCGTTGACACTTGACAGTTCAAGGAAACAGAGACTTAAAGCAAACACATACACACACAACAATACAAATATAATACAACTTGAAGATTAATGTCAAGGAAAAGATTCTAAAGCTAGTTGATTACTGATCACAAATCATTAAGGATGTTCTCGAAATGTCTATAACATCCAAAACATTGACAAATTAGAGAGTGGGGCTTTGACAGTCTTACCATCATAATTAATTTGTCAAAAGAAAAAATGTAACAGAAAGGAATAAGAATTGAAAGTATAACTTTAGAAGCGGAAAGTAACTAAAATACAAAACTGCAACACTAACTACTAAAACTAAGAGGTAGAAGAGTATTAAAAATCACTCTTTTAAGGAATCAGACTGAAAAATAATGAATAATATGAAAATAGGGCTTGAAATAAAAAGGAAAGCTTGATAAGTAAGAACGAAAAATAATTTGCGGCTATAGCAAATAAATCTTTGTAATTAACTTCTTACTTATCAAGCAAGCTGGAATCATTTTCAGCTGAAGTCATCCAGGCCCCAAAGAGCCTCTTGTTCTCCTGCTTAAAGACAACATGAGTTTTTTCTTATAAGTTTTAGGATGTTTTGCTATATCAAACTCTTTGAAGTGCTAAAAACGCAAAAATCAGAAGGAAAAAGGGCAGACACATTCTAGTTAACTTTGAAGACCAACTAAACAAACAAAACAAGCTTCACCACAGAAACATAGCAGTAAAGTAATACCCAAGGAAGAAAAAATTGAACTAACATAGAATTTAAAGACAAAGTGAGTCATATCATCACTCTACATTATTAATGTCATCAGAAATCTACGTCCTTAATAACAAAAACATACCTGGTTGCATTGTAAGAGGCTTTTTGTTGGCAGCAGGACCAGTACGCATAGGCCTAGATGAGCAGTACTGACCATTCATTTCAGTCATGGCACGAATCTGCTCACTTTCATCTCCAAATCTAACAAATCCATATCCTTTAGAGCGTCCAGTAGTCCTATCAGTCACAACTTTAGCACCCTTAACAGACGAATATACATTCTTAAATGTTTCAGTCAGCATGTAGTCGGTAACATCAGGAGCCAAGTCTCCTACAAAAACTGTATGCTCAGGCCCTTCAGATTGACGTCTCTCTCCAGCTCCAAGCTGAGCCCAGTTCAGCCTAAAGGGTTGTTCACTGTTAGGCATTGGAGAACCATTGTAAGACTGTAAAACCCTCTCAGCTGCAGAGTGGCTCACAAACTCAATGAATCCATAGCCTTCAGAGTATCCACTCTGTTTATTGCGAATAACTTTAGCTGATTGAGCCTGTAGCCACAAAGAACCAAAAAATCAATTTTCAATATGAAGAATAAAACATCAAAATTGGAGCATGAATAGTTTTATTTCACATAGGATTTTTCATATTACCTCTCCAGTAAGAGCAAAGATGTTCATGAGATAGTTTTCGTCCATCCACGGCTGCAAATCTCCGATCCACAAAGACCGGATCTCGCCATCTGATCCTGGATTTTGAGATCCACCACCATACTGATGCTGTTGTGGTTGACCAGGAGACGGAGCAGACTGCGGATTCCATCCAGCTGGAGGCTGACCTTGTTGTTGCTGCTGGTGCTGCATCATCCACGACTGTTGCTGCTGGTGGTAAGCTTGCTGGTCAGAAGGACCTGTTGCAGCACCGTTAGCGGCTGGAGGTGGCTGCTGCATCATGACGACGATAACCTAGGAAGGAGAGGGAGGTCATCATCGATGCAATTTTGGTTTTTATAATTAAAAAAGGCCCGGCCCATTATACTATTACTGGCCTGTTAGTTTAGCGGCCTTGTTTGTTTGCTATCATCTCCAGATATATGTATGACGTCATGTAGTGTTGTACCAGAATAACTGATTTGATAACCGAACCAAATTTATATACAGGTAAAACGGATTGTTGTCTTTTTATATGCAAAGATTGGATCATCCAAAGTATAAATAAATTCTTTACAAGATGAGTCTATGAACAAATAATTCTTGATACATGTACAAGAAAATTTAAGGGATATACTGAAATGGTTTGTTTTGATATGTATTGAGTATAAAACAAGCAAAAACTCACTCTCAAACTCATGTTACTTGTCGAACTGTTGGAGATTGATTTCCCAAACTGATGCTAATTGGATCAAGAACTGTTCTGGCGCAGGACCTTCCCAGTCTTCAGGTGGATCCATCGTCGAGCATGCATCTTGTAAGTTGTATAGGATCTCTCTCTTCAGTTCCATTGGAATTCCAAACGTGTCTGCGCCGTCTTGTAAAACCAGTTCCAGCAGCTGTGGATGGCAAAAGAGGTTAAGACAAAACATTAAATATGATTCTTGGAAGCCAATGTCCTGTAAGAGATATACCTGGTGAATCCAAGATAAGCAAATGTCGTAGAGATTGTGATCCAGCAGAAACTGAGCGATGAAATTTAGAGCTTCGTTTGCAATCTCATTTGACATCTGGTCAAGACAAGTTCCTGTCCTGTCCATCAGCTTTATAATCATGTGCTGGTCACCAGCGCAAAGGACTTCAGCATAAGCAGCATCAATGTCACCAACACCGAGCGAGTGTGTTGCATTACACCATGAAGTCCATATTGGGTCACGTTCCTGCCCTTCATTTTCGTCATCTCCCATGGCTTCAGCTTCAGGGACAGCAGCCACTCGAGCTGGACGAGGGACTGCACCATCCTCCCCGGCTACTCTAATAGCTTCAAGTGTAGCTTCATCATTTGATGCTTGCCACACACTTCTCGCTGAAGGGCCTTCACCAAATCTAATAGTTCCAGCTCCTTTATTATCCCAACCTCTCCGGCCATTTCCCATATGCTCATTCTCAAGTTGTTCTGACCGTGGAGATCTTCTTGGCCAGGCTTGTTCGTTTCTGGAAGTAGCATGTGGAGGTACGGACCAGTCATCCGCCATGTCAGGATTCCACATTCTCCCCCTCATGGCTCCATCAGGT
>KE158082.1:9267-40990 GCA_000411055.1 Leavenworthia alabamica
AAGAAACTACACATATACCATACAATCTCAGATTATCTTATTATAAACTACGAGATCATAAATACATCAATAAAGATGAGCTTGCCTTGGAGAAAAAATTGCGGCGATGGCAGAAGAAGCACAAAGAGAAGCCATTATTCTCGATCTACGTTGTTGAGTTGATCTTCAAGACTCAAAGTGTGTTGTTAGAAGAAGAAACGAAGGATAGATAATGTATAAACTCTATAAATCTCTCTGATGAGAAAACTAGATTCTGCTTATCTCTATGGATAACGCACTGAGTTTCCTCATTGGTCAACTCTTAGACACGTGGCACATTCTTGTCCCACCATATCTTAGATTCGCCATGTCAACATAACTAGAAAAATAAAATTATTAAGCAGTCTCATATAATGGGCCCGATGAAGAATTCGAAAGCCCATATTCTCTTGGGTTTTCTATCTTTAAGAGAAAGAATGGGCCGTCAAAAAGGAAACAATCGCATTTTACTTTCACGAGACATCACTATATGTATATTCTATAAATTAAATGCAGCTTTATCCAATTTAATTTAATTTAATAATAAAATAATTTAAATCGGCATGACTATCATCATCTAATTTTTATTCAAAGAAAAATAAAAATAATATATTTATGTAATAATTTGATTTTATATTTTTGTATTATTATTGATTTATGAAAACGTGATTTGATGAAAAAAAAATACAAATAAAAGTAATGATTGAGCCTCAGATTCCACCAAAACATCATCCAAGTTTAAGATCAATATTAGATCAAATTGGGTCATAGTAGGGTATACTAATAAATGAATGAAACAAGAAATAGTCAATCGAGTATATTTGTATTGATGTATTATGGGACCATAGAAATAGATGGTGCGATTAATCAAAACCAAACCGTGACATGGGAAAGAGAAGTGTGATGAGAAGAAAAGCATAGAAGCAAAAGGGCCACGTGACTGTCTCGGCCTCATTATAACACTTCTATATCACCATACCAATCTTCATACCTCTTTCGTTTCTCTTATCGTTTTTTTTGGACCGATGCTAATTGACAAAGTGTATGTTTTTGTCGTGTAATATTATACATCAAAGCATGTATGTTCGGTGACAAGTTTGGTTTGAATTTCGTGACAATGAAAACACAATATAAAATCTTTATTGATACTATTAATTAAAAATATAAATATTAATGTGTTAACATTTTACATACATATCTTATCAAAATGATTTTAAATAATTTTTATCTTTGTTCTAAAAATCGAACGTCTAGCCGTCCAGGCGTCTGTTTGGGCGCTAGCGAGGTCATGCCGTCCCGATTTTCTCAAGTCCATCCGATTAATTGTTATACCGATTTATTACCGATTAATTTTCACATAGCCGATATATTTTATTTTTATTTTTATTTTATTTTATTTTATTTTATTTTTTATAAAATTTAATAAAAATTTGTCATAATTAAAAAAATAATCACTAAATAGTTGTACGTTTTTGTTTATGTTAGTTATCATTTATAGTGTTAAAATAGTGTCATTTTTATGAATTAGAACTATAAAATTATTTATAATGATAAATTTATGAAATTTAAATCATGATATATCAAAGTTATAAATTTAGTTATAATATGTAAAATTAAAAACTTAAAAATAATTAAAAAAACTCAAAAAACTAATCTCGATTAATCTCTGTTTAATCTCCGATATTTTAGTTAGGCGATAGTCCTACTCCGAACGCCCAACTAGCGTTTAGCGAATTTGACAAGGAGATCTTTAACAAAAAAAAAGAAAAAAACCAACAATAATGAGCTGAAACTTTCATACCCTTTATGATTTTTTTTTCTTTTTTTTTTGGTTGGATAAGTGATCGAGTCTCATAGTACCAAATCTATTAATACATAAGTTGTTATAATTTATATATAATAATTTGATTAAAAATTTTTGTATGTAAGTTTGTTCATAAGCTATTAGTAATTAGACAACGATAACTTGATTATAGGAGAGCCATGAACCGTTGCCGGTTGGTGGAAGGATCATCGCCACCGACGACTTGTCTCCTATATCTCTATATGACCCACTACTCAATTAAACAATGGACTTTTCTTATTATATACTTTAATTTAGCTTAGAAGATATTATTACAAAATAATTTGTAACATTTAAAATATAAATGTTATTTTTTTATCTAAAGAGTAAATGCGACTACGCATCAAACATATTTTTAAATAGTTAATTAATACTCTTAGATTAGCTCTATCTTTTGCTCTAAGATAATGTCCTCGTGCCGAAAATGTTCTACTGCCTACTTAGCTACTGTAAAATTCACGTGTTGAATAAAATAATACAAATCCTAAAAAAACTGAAATTATAATTTATTAAAAAATAATTCTCCAAGCCACATCAATATCTCCTAGCAACCGCACGTACCACGTGTGCCGATCATCGTGCAACTTGCAGATGCTTTTATTCCAAAATACAATGTATACTGTAGATACGCACGTAGCCAATTAAAAAAAAGCCAACAATGTTGGTGACACAACTATATCTCACAGACCAATCTCACTTATTTTTCCTGCTTTTCTCATTTATAATCGTTACTATTCGTTGAGAGGTTTACGTAACAAACGTCACAGTCAGTTAACTCTATCAAAATCGAGTTTCTTTTATCTTCCTTGTCCATACTCTGTTCTATAAATGAAACTTCTCAGTTTATTAAAAAACTAACATTTTTAATCTCACTAATCAGAGTTCAGTCTCTGTCTATAGAAACCCTAGCTAGCTCTCCATGGGATTTCCCGTAGGTTACACAGAGGTATTTATACCGAAGCTTTTCGTACAAACGCTTTCGATTCTCGGTTTCATCAGAACCATCGTCTTCTCTATCTTCCGTTTCTTAGGTCTTTCAGATTTTCTCGAAATGGATCAGAACTGGCCCGATTACACATCGTACCCGACCCGAATACCCGAAATCCGTTCACCTTTTTCCGCACTCTTAATCCGAGAGATCTTACCGGTTATTAAATTCGAAGAAATAACTAACTCCGGCGAAGATCTACCGGAAAACTGCGCCGTATGTCTTTACGAATTCGAAGGAGAAGAAGAGATCAGGTGGCTGAGTAATTGTAGACATATATTTCATCGGAGTTGTTTGGACCGTTGGATGGATCATGATCAGAAGACGTGTCCTCTTTGTAGAACACCGTTTGTTCCAGATGAGATGCAAGAAGAGTTTAATCAACGGCTATGGGCTGCTTCTGGTGTTCATGATTTGCACAATGAGTACACTCCTGTTACGGAATTATAATAGAGACCCTTATGTTTTATTTTTGACCCTGTACTTTTTACTTATGCTATTTCATCCACTTACTAACATTAGATTTGCCACGCTTTTATGTGATATGAATGAGACATGAGCAATAAACATTACCTTTAAGATAATATACATTTTTAATTATTTGAAAATTAAATATATTGTGGATAAAACTCGAATCAGGACTATAATCAATACCATAATTAACGGAACAGTATTAAATTCAACTTTACATTAATTACTATTTTAATAATACCACCTTAATTTTCCATTTACAGTAACTGATGCTGTTTTAATTAATTCAGAGAGTTAATAATAAATTAATATATATATACTATATATATATTTTAACCGAGAGTAGTTAAGATCTTGTCAGTACTTGTCTCTGACCAATGACCAGTGACCATGTCTCTGAAACTGTATCTGTAATTATGTAATAAATATTATAACATACAGATTCATGTTTTTATCTTTAGGTTAAATTGAATGGACCATAGTATTGCGTAAAGGCAGAATATAGTAGGTATACAATACTTGTTCTGGAGATCGATCAGTAAATTTCAAACGTAAAAGGTAAATGAAATGGGTAGGTTAAAAATAGGGCAAGTGGCATGGGTATTTACTATTTGGGTAATGATTGAAAAGATGACCTATCCAAATCATCATCATCATCATCATCATCATCATCTATATCATATCCTGCTCAACACTTTTTTTTAGTACTAGAGAATCTACTTATAAGATAAAGATGATGTTTTTACCAAGCACTATGTTCCATTACAACAACTAAAAAATTTATGAGGTTTTAGCTCTTCGTCAAGAATCAGTCCAAATACAATGCCATGATTCAGAAATTTCTAACTATGCGTATTTTTAAGTTTTCTCTTCTTTCCAAATGCTTGGCTTTTACTTTCTGATTCATCATCATCCTCACTGTCATCACCTGTGTTTTTACTAGAACCAGCATATTCTGCTACAGATCTTGCATATTTTCTTCTGCCTGCATCAAACTTAGCTTGTAGTTTCTGATCAAGAGGGTCATCTGAGGGTCTACGCTTTGTTTGCCGAGACACTTTAGCACCAAGTCCAAGCCTATGCAGGGGTTATAATGATGTTTATATTCAGCTCTAATTTCAAAAATGAAACAATAATTAACATTCACAAAGATATATTCCATTACCTGTGTGGTCGAACTTCTTGTTCAGGCTCAATAGGATCATCTTCTGTAGACGTCGTCATATTAGCAACCCACTTCTCAGCCTGGAAAACGAGCGAACTCAACAAGGTGAGATGAAACCAAAAGATATCAATGTAATGCAAGGAACATATAGAACCAAAAAATACAAAAATACAAACATGGTTTTCAAGAAAAGATATAAATTTAAGCTTCAATCAAGAGTTTAGTGCTTCAAGGAGGAAAATTTTACAAGTTTTAGTGCCGTATCTGTTTTAAGAATCTGTGGAGTTCCCTTCTTTTTAGCCGTTTCCGATGTCATTGCAACAAGAGCACCACAATCACCAAACTCTCTGCAGTCAAAGAAGTGATATGTTTACATTACTCACAGCAGGAAGAAAAAGTCTATAGAAAGAACAACATTTTCCAACGAGTGTATCAGCCATTTCTTGTTAAAGCTTAGACACATAGTCCAATTAGTTATATGCAACAAGTTAACCAAAGAAGTTGACTTTTAAAGACAAAAGACAGGTTCTTCCTCTTTCACCAAAACCTCAGATAGTTCCAGAACCTAGCCATCTCTAATGAGAGAATAGAAACAAGTCTCTAGTTTAGAACCACTAAAACTCTCTCCCTACACAGACACAATTTCATCAGAAACGAATTGATAAGACTCTCACAGACAAATCATCGAACACTTTCCGTGCATATCCTAAGTAAAAACCAGACTTTAAAATGAGACAACCGCGAGTTAAGGCATACATGAACAAGAACTCACAGAATTTTGTCTGGATTGCGTCCGCGCCAAAATAAAACTACTTCTCCACAGATTCCGTTGGACGGAAAAGTCCGCGATGATCTCCTAATCTAGTAGGATAATTCCGAGCCGTCACACAAGTTTTAATAACCAAACTAAACCGAATTTTGGATTTAGTTATTACTACATACTTTTTTGGTTCAATTCAGTTCGGTTATCCGTTTAAGTTTTTTTTGTTCTTGTAGGCCCATTTGTTGTATTCGGTATAAGCCCAAAAGAATACATTATTATATTACATTTAACGAGATTATTAGAAACCCAACCCAAGTTTTTATATATGACCCATCAACCCATTTAATAGGAAATGGGCATTAAGTTATTTTTAGGTTTCGATTTCTCTCGGTCTGAATCTTATTTACTGGTCGGGGGAAAAAATGCTTAAGAAGATCTCTCCGATTCGTATCGTCTTCTAACTCCGATACTAACATCATTTTCTTCATCTACATCGTCGTTAAAAAACAGAGCAGAGATCGATCGTATCACAGGAATCATCAATGATCATCCATTCCCAAATCATCCAATTCAACCCATTTTCGCTCAGGAGATCCCTTCATCTTCACTGTCACCGGAGTTTGTATCTGAAGTGCTCGGTCGTCTATTCGCTGCTCATTCCAACGGGCTCAAAGCTCTAGAATTCTTCAAATATTCACTTAGAAGCTCTAAATCTTCTCTCACCTCCGATTCCTTGGAGAAAACACTTCACATTCTCGCACGGATGCGTTATTTCGATCAAGCTTGGGATTTAATGGAGGAAATTCGAAAAAACTATCCTAATTTGTTGAGCTTCAAGTCTATGAGTATTATTCTCTGTAAAATAGCAAAATTTGGGTCTTATGAAGAAACTTTAGAAGCTTTCACGAAGATGGAGAAAGATATATTCAGAAAGAAATTTGGTGTTGATGAGTTCAATATTCTTCTAAGAGCATTCAGTATTGAGCGAGAGATGAAGGAGACGAGATCAATTTTTGAAAAATTGCATTCAAGGTTTAAGCCAGACGTCAAAACGATAAATATTTTACTCTTGGGGTTTAAGGAAGCTGGTGACATTACCGCCATGGAGCTCTTCTATCATGAAATGGTTAAGCGAGGATTCAAACCTAATTCCATCACTTATGGTATCAGAATTGATGGGTTCTGCAAAAAACGAAATTTTGGGGGAAGCTTTGAGACTCTTCGAGGAAATGGATCGTCTAAATCTTGATATCACGGTACATATACTAACTACATTGATCCATGGATCTGCTGTAGTTCGGAACAAGATCAAAGCACGCCAACTGTTTGATGAAATACCCAGGAGAGGCTTCACATATGATTGTAGAACTTATAACGCTTTGATGAGTACTCTTATGAAGTGTGGAGATATGAGTGGTGCAATTAACGTGATCAAGGAGATGGAATATAAAGGAATCGAACCCGACAGTGTAACTTATCACTCAATCTTTATCGGATTGATGAAATCGAAAGAGTTTGGATTCAACGGGGTACGTGAGTATTATCAGAAAATGAAGGAGAAATCTTTGGTTCCTAAAACACCAACAGTATTGATGCTTATGAAGCTGTTCTGTCAGAATGGTGAAGTCAATTTAGGATTAGACCTATGGAAGTATATGTTGGAGAAAGGGTTTTGCCCCCATGGCCACGCATTGGATCTCCTGACCACTGCACTGTGTGCTCGAAGAAGAGCCAATGATGCATTTGAATGCTCGAGACAGACTGTAGAGAGAAGACGATGTGTGAGCGAACCAGTCTATCGGATGTTAGAGACCTCATTATCAAGCAAAGATGAGTTGGAGAAACTAGAAGAACTCAAGAGTAAGATACAGAAACTGCATAGCTTTTTGCCATCTCCTTGAACACAGCTAATTTAGAAACTAGCTTCATTGTAATCAGTCCTTATCTGTTTACCAACAACACTGAGAGATTAGTATGTTCATGCAAAATTGGTATTACTTTGTTTCTCGACCAGAACTACGACTTTATGTAAAGCTTGGATCTGTATATATATATACAGAATAAACATATATACAAGGAAGATATACAAACATAAAGGTAAAAGTTTCCCCTATCAACTGGTATAAGTTGTTTCTATACAATACACAAATATCAAAGCTAACCTAAGCCATCACATACTCCAAACCTGGTGACAACAAGATATCAAAATTTATGTCGACCATTTGGTGATTGCTTGAAATCATGGACTTTGATTCTTGAAGTGATGCGGTTACGGATGACTTTTTCAGATTTAACAGCTTCTTGGATGTTACTATGTACAAGATCGCATAGCTCATCTAAGGCCAACATAGGAAATGGCTCTTCTATAAGAACACCCACCTAGAGAGTTTCAAACCAAAAAAAGAAGGTTTCATGGTTAGGGATTCACAAAAGAGGATAAACAAATCAATAAGAAGTACAGTTAAGTGTAGAGAAGTAGGACAAAGTACTTCTTCAATGCAGAACAAGGATGCGGCGCTAATGAAAGTAGCAGGAACAACAATCCAATGACATTCATCCCAGAGAATGATTGGTAGAGTTAGATGCCAAAAGACTAAAAACCTTGAGGTTAAGCGTGTGTAAGAAAGAGGAACAGGAATGCCCATGAGTTGTTCACAAACTGCAATGCCTTCATGTAAATGGAACATCTTTGATTCCTGCAGTGACAGCAAGCAACATATTTTGGTTTCAAATGTTTAAACCAAAATATAGATATATTGCAGATAATGTAAGACACCATTGTTGAGAGATTTAACTCTAAATATGGTAGCAAGAAGTAAATCTTTGATTAAACTGAGTTTAATAAAGTAAGGATTCAAGAATGATACCAACAAATGTCTCTTTGTATCGTCTATATTTAGCAACTGAACGCTCTGAGAAATGAACTCGATCACACAACGTGGACGATGCTTTGATTGAAGAATCAGAGATAAGTCATCTGCTTCTATCAAATTCCGGAGATCTCTTGCTATATCTGAACCATAAATCACATGACACTGCAATTGAAAATGAAAATGAAAACATCCAAATCAATCACAATCAACAAAAGCCAACATTAGTGATTAAACACACAATGGATTCAAGCAAAAGATGGTTTTTGTTTACCTTAAGAGCCACAGGGAAAGCAGCAATGTACCGAAGAAGCAACTCTTTGATGATCAAATCATCACCAGAGCTATCAACAGAACAAATCACTTGCCTAGCTAAATCATTAGTTCCAGCAATGATCCCAATCCAAGCTTTCCTTCCTTGTTCATACCTAGAATATGAAGCCTCTGTACGAAACACCAGAAGAAGTGCTAAAGCCGGAGCTGTGAGCTGATACGGCAACGAAGAAGATCGAAGGATTGGGAACATACTCGGAAGCCAGTCCAAAGCCACAGCGGAATTGTAGCTAGCGATTACAATCGCGACGGTTGTGAAGAAGAAAACAGGAGGAATCAGAGAGAGTATAACGCGAGATGAAAAGCTTGAGAGTAGATGTCGCACATGACGAAGAGAGCTTCTATGTTCAACCCATTTCTCGTGTGTGTAGAGAGAGCGTTTCTGCTGCATCCCACGCTCCTTAATCTCGTCCGCCCAATCAGGGACAGCTCTGAGGAGCGAGATGAGCTCCTCAGATATTGTTTTGGGACCTGAATCGTTGGGTTCAGGCCCGGAGGAGATACGGGGAGGTTTGAGAATGACGGATTTGCGGAAACCGGTGGACAATATAGGGAATTGTGACTCGAAGAGTGATCGGTGAGTGAAATTAGAAGAAACGGATAGATTCATGGCCTGATACATTGGCGGGAAAATTAGGGGTTTAGGGTTAGGGGTTGGTGACGACGATGATGATTAACAAAACATAGTTGGCAAAATGAACACATGAGGATGCTGCTCGAAAATTAGAAGTGAGAGAGAGAGGTGAAGAAGTGATAGGGAAAAAGGTCGTTGAAATGGTTGTTCGAGGTTTGTTTACGTTCAACACTTGAAAACGACGCCGTTCTTAGACACTATTGGGCTTAAATCTGTAAAACACTGGGCCTGAGCAGGCATATCTAGTCCGTAAATGTGTTATAGCAAACGACTTCGTTTATTGACGAACTCTGCGTTTTAATATTTTAGGCTTTAGTTTAGGCTTTAAGTTTGGAATCACATGACGTGTCCTGTAAAATTACGCTGTTGCCCTTCTTTTAAACCCCATTTTATCATTGATCACTATTTTTTTTTTAACGTTACAAAGGTTGTATATTACAATAATCTAATCAATGTTAAAAATGGCTGAGGAACAAATTTAGAATGTTGATATGACATGAGGTCCAGTGTTTAAATTTTGTTATCTGATAGATTATTGGGTCTAAATATTAAAAGGATACTAAGGTGCGAGAAATTGACCCAACGAATCAGGCCCATCTAAACCTCGTCATATCACTCGCTCTTCGTTCTTTTTCTAAAAGACTATAACGATACTAATGTGTGAGAAATAGGCCCAACGAATTAGGCCCATCTTATTTTGCGCGCGCTTAAACAAAAAGGATAACCTCCACGCGCCAATAGAGAGGGTGGGGTCACAACTCACAACAACTCAGAAAGACAGAGATCCTTCCTGTATCTTTATCTGTCTACATGCTGTCTTATTCCTCCACGTCATTCTTTAGTCCAATTTAATAATATTATTTGGCAATAACATTAGTTTTATGAAAATGCGTCTTAAAAAAAAGATGTTATTTTCTTAACGTGGCACTGTTTTAACTGCATTACCTGTCCGGTCGGCAAGATTACTCGGTACTCCTATGTTCCGGTATATCCGCAATGGATAAGTGGGCTTCACAGCCGTAGGATCTGAATACTTGCAAGGATCAACGGATAAAAAAAGAATACTATTTTAAAAAGAAAATAACGCGGTTAATATGGTTCCATGGTAATAACTGAAATAAACCTGTTTCTGTTGCTTGAAAATCATTTTCGTTTTAATTTGTGTTTGATCTCTGTCATCGACTCTCGTTTCTTCGTGTGAGAGACTATGGCTGAAGAACAAAAGATAGCGTTAACCACCGAGTCTCCGGCGAAGGCTCCGGCAGAGATTCCAGATCCAGCTCCAGCTCCAACTGATGTTAACAAAGACGTTACGGAAGAGAAAATTCAAAACACACCTCCGGAAGAAAACTCCGATGACTCCAAAGCCCTTGCCGTTGTTGAGAGTAATCTCTCTTTCTTTATGCCTAATCCTCTGATAACTTTTTGCTTTAATAACAAATTAATTTGGTTTTATTGGTTCAAGATCTTTTACAGAGAATTACGTTATTGGGATTGAGTTTCCCCAGAGATTAATTTTTTTGTCTTGCAAGCAAAAAAACTGATTAAACGTTATTAAATCGAATTTGGTTTTGTTGCCATAAAAAACACAAGCTTTAGTACATAATAATACATATAGTATATGCTTTTGTATGTATCTGCTTGTGTTGTGACTCGTTTAGTGTCAAGTTTTGGGAATTTTGATGTTTATGTTGTTATTTCTAATAGAATAAGATTGTTATTACAGAACCTGTAGAAGCTGCACCGAAGAAATCTATATCTAGTTCGCTTGATAGAGGTGAGAGACTAAACAAAAACTATGTGAATACATACACTTTCTTGTTATAATATTTGTTGGAAGTTACTGAAACTCTACTGTTTGGTAATTAGATGTTAAGTTAGCTGATTTGTCAAAAGAGAAGAGAAACTCTTTCATCAGAGCATGGGAAGATAGCGAAAAGAGCAAAGCAGAGAACAAGTATAACAAGATATTTCATTTTATCACTGTCTTTTTTAAGGTTCTTTGTCTGATTTTGCTTCATTAACCAAACAGAGCTGAGAAGAAGACTTGTGATGTTTTTGCTTGGGAAACCAGAAAGAAAGCAGCTGTTGAAGCTCAACTCAAAAAAATTGAGGTATAATAATAATAAACCTCACAATATAGAGATGAAATGTGATTTGACAAGTGAGAAAAATGTGATTGAAATGTAGGAGCAACTAGAGAAGAAGAAAGCAGAGTATGCAGAGAAGATGAAGAATAAAGTTGCAGTGATTCATAAAGAAGCAGAAGAGAAAAGAGCTATGATAGAAGCTAAACGTGGAGAAGATATACTTAAAGCTGAAGAAATGGCTGCTAAATATAAAGCTACTGGTTTTGTTCCAAAATCAACTTGTGGATGTTTCTAATTTTGTAATCTTGATTTGACTTTGTGTTGTTATAAAACATCAGAGTTATATATAATATATGTGACTAATTCATAAGAATAGAATTAAGTAGAGATCATAGAAACAACACTAACATGAGATGATGGTGTGTAGTTGTCAATATTCTCTTCTAAGAAGCTCATATCATCATCACTTATTGGAAAATCAATCAGAAGTTGAAGAGCTGAGTCTGTTGAATCATCTTCAAGATGATTTGAACAAGGAGATGAAGTAGAGCCATGAATCGCAAAAACAATCTCTTTCCCTTCAGATGTTGTCATAGAGCTAAGGCTTTGACTTGATTCAACTAATGGAGTAATATTTCTAAAAGATTCACCAATCTCAGAGTTCCAAATGCGTAAGAAGTGATCACACTCAGTTTTAAGGCTTCCTCCTTCACTGGAAGGACTAAAGAGCATTGACTCTTTAGAAAGCCTAGCTTCAGCTTCAACCCTAGCACTTTCCCATTGAGCCATGTGACGAGTTGTGAGTGAAGATGGAGCTTGTTTAGTTAACCCATATGAAGATAATGACTCATGGGTAATGGGATCAAGACCCATACATAAAAGACGTTTCTTTAAATGAGTATTCCACAAGTTCTTGATCTCATTGTCTGTTCTTCCTGGAAGCTGTGCTGCAATAGTAGCCCACCTGAGAAAACAAAAGAAGAAATCAGACAATGTAGAAGAAGCTAGAGAAGAAGGTAAGTAAAAAGACCTGTTGCCGAGAATAGCATGAAGCTGAACAACAAGTTTCTCTTCCTCGGCAGTGAAAGGACCTCGTTTTATATCTGGTCTTAAGTAGTTCGTCCACCTCAGTCTACAGCTCTTTCCACAGCGAAGTAAACCTGTTGAAGATGAAATCTCTCAAGAACTCTAGTTATGGAGTTTCTCCAACGGCCAAAAATACTTACACAGAGTGAAAAGTTTCTTGTTAAGTTATGGAGTTTTCAGTAGAAAAGCTTGAGGTTAACCAAACAAAGTCGAAAGAGGAAGATGAGTATGAGTTTTAACATTTACCAGCTTGTTTAGGAAGTGTTCTCCAGCTTCCATGGCTATTTTTCTGAATATATTCAACAAGAATCTCGTCTTCTTGAGGAGTCCATGGGCCTTTCTTCAAACCTTTCTTATCACAGCAAGGTGTTCTTCCCATATTTTCTCCACCTCACTAACAAAAACGTTACAAAAAAAAGCCTTTAAATTTCTTCTGGTTGAAGAAAAAGAAGAAACACAGAGTCAAAACTATTGTACAGCTAGTAGACTTTTAAACAATATAGAAGAGAGAAACAAACCTAGAAGTGAAAAAAGAGAAGATAGGATCAAAGAGAGAATTTTTGAAGAAAGAGTAAAAATATTAATGTTAGTGGTCAAGAGGAAATAAAAAGGCCAAAGGAATCAGCAATAATAAAGAGTAACAAGAAAATGAAAGAAATAAATAGGATTGTGTAAAAGTGTAATATAGAAACGAAAAAAGAACGATCATTTATTACATGCTAACATTTATGATATTGTATTTAATGTTAGTGACAGCAACAACAACATGTCGTTTAAATACAAAAATTCATGATTGCAAATATGATGACTTTTTTTTTGTTTGAGAAATGTAAATAAAAGGAAATCTCTCTTTAGCTGGGAAATAAAAAAAACAGAGAAAGACATTTATTGTAATTTATCTTAGAAACAAAAAATAGTTATTAAAGAGATTACTTGTGTAGACTGTAGTAGGACAAGGAACGAAGTATTTGTGATAAACACATGTCTTAATTAAATTATAAAATAAAAAACGTTCATAATAATAGTAATGAACAATGACTATGTATACACTACTCAACTTCACTATCACTAGTTTTCTTATAAATATTGTACAGAAGATACTGTTGGGTCATCACCTCACAGACATTTGACTAGGGTCCATTTATAACTTCATAAATGTGGTCAGCTCAGCTACGAGTCAAAGCCGTATATTAAAATATTATTACTATATTGTTTTTATATTTGTTGTTTCATTGATAAAGATTATTTTGAACCTACGTTTATTTCCTATATATATTTATTTTCATGAATGAATTAAATGCGACATATCAATTCATCAAGTAGCGAGAGATCTCCACAGGAATCAGATTTACATTAATTATTTTAAGACAGCAAAAAAAAAAAAACTATTTTGGAAAATCAAAATAACTGTTTGTGAAATAAAAGTCAAGAAAAGAACTTTCATGATACAGAAATCCTAAATGGGCTAGAGCCCATCTTTTCAAACAAAGCCCAATACGGGAAGAAAAGAAGAGAGGAGGATGGTCTAGTCATATCATATGTTCTATTTTTATTGCTAAACTACCCAAGTCATAGAGAGATTCTTAAATGCAACATAAAAAGATCTGATAGGAGCACGAAAAGCCCAGAATCATTTGCCTCGTCAAACACCTGAATATTGAGCACATAGGTCTTATACTAGCTTTTTCCCAAGCTAAGAGAGATGAGATTCTTCATAACATTTTTAATCATTCCAGTGCCTCTAGTGGAGCAGAGATACATTTCATGAACGGTTTACTGACAGTAGATTGCTTGATCGATATTAGAAGGAATTGGTTTGATTTCAGTTCCAAGTTCTTGCTCAGTCTGATACCTGTTTTCAAAACATGACAAAAATGACTAAGAAAACTTATATGTTACTAAGCCGGCTAGAACAGTAGAATGAAGGAGAACACCATACATTTTGAAACGGTCCTCGTATGTTACCAAATTCACTGCTAATCCAAGGTGTCCAAACCTTCCTGATCGACCCACCTGAACATTCAAAACATTAAATGAAGATGTACATGGAGAAGCTATATCACAAAACAGATTCTTTTTGACCTACCCTGTGTAGATACGACTCAGAAGTTCTAGGAAAATCAAAGTTGATCACTACATTCACAGCTTGAATGTCAATTCCACGAGTAAACAGATCTGCACCAGTCATTTTTCAACAACTCATATCATCAAAATCGTAATCTACAGTAGGTCACTGCTTGAAAGTGCATGCTTGAAGAACACATAACATACCAGTGCAAACGAGATTCCTGCAAGCACCATTGCGGAACTCATGGAATACTCTGTTCCTATGGTCTTGAACCATCTTCGCATGAATGTAGAAGCACGAATAACCAAGTTCTGTGATTTTCTTAGCCAACAGCTCCACTCGGTTGACAGAGTTGCAAAAGATTATTGATTGATTTATTTGCAACTGACATAAAAAAAACCATAAGTAATTTAGAACATCCAAAACCAAGTTCCAAATAATTCTGTAGTTATGATGATATCTAGACATCTGACCTTAGAGAAAAGCGTATTGAGGCAGTGAACCTTCTGTCTTTCTTCAACAAAAGCATAATATTGAGTGACACCCATAAGTGTGAGTTGATCCATGAGATTGATAATGTAGGGCTTCCGGAGATGTCGATCCTTAAAAGCCTTCACAGTGACAGGGAATGTAGCTGAAAACATTAAAAATTGACGATTTTGTGGCAGAAACTGTATTAATTCCTCTAGAGAAGGTTGGAATTCTGCAGATAAAAGCTTGTCGGCCTGGTAAAATCATTTAAGGAAGGAGTCAGAAACCTCAAAACGTATGACACAATCATCCAAATCAACATCAGGTAGATATAATATAGAGGAAAAACCCAAAAAATTCACTACAGATTTAAGTACAACTATGTATATATATATATATATATATATACAC
This sequence comes from Leavenworthia alabamica, assembly GCA_000411055.1. Lineage (NCBI taxonomy): Eukaryota > Viridiplantae > Streptophyta > Magnoliopsida > Brassicales > Brassicaceae > Leavenworthia > Leavenworthia alabamica. The sequence continues at coordinate 24,479 of KE158082.1, forward strand.
AGTATAATACAATCAATCTTGTTGTCACTTAACAGAGAAAACTCAAGAAACAATCAGAAAAATTCCTTCTAGTAGTAATCCTACAGTCTTTTTCTTCATTGATTGTAGCAATAAGGACATGAAACATATACTTTAGAAGCCATATCAAGACAAGGATATATTTAAGATCTAGATATTAGGGAAAGTTATCAAGAGCTCACCTCATCCATTACAAGCATCGTACAGTCTTTCAAAACACACACACCCTTTTTTGTAAGATCCAATATTCTTCCAGGAGTTCCAACCAGCAGATGTACAGGTTGATGTAATCGCATGATATCATCTCTAAGACTGGTACCACCAGTAGTGACCATAACCTCGATATTCAAGTATTTGGAAAGCTCCTTGCAGACTTGTGATGTCTGAAGGGCCAGCTCTCGTGTTGGAACTAGAATCATGGCTGCATAAGAAGATAAAACAACTAGTCAGTTAGTAACTATCTTGTCACAATTAATAAAAAAAAGAACCAAGTCATTCATTGGCTTTACTCTACTGAGAGTTACATACACAAATAATCACTCACCAACTCATACAGAGAAGATTTCCAAAAGAACAAAAAAACAAACCTTGAATAATATTGTTATTTGGATCAATTTTCTCGAGGACTGGAATGCAGAAGGCACCAGTCTTTCCTGTACCATTTTTAGCTCTAGCAAGAATATCACTACCAGTTAAAGCAATTGGAATGCTCTCTTCTTGAATTGGAGATGGCTTTTCAAAACCCTTTTCATATATTCCTTTTAACAGATCTCTTTTCAGAAAGTAATCTTCAAATTCATTTCCTTTTGTAGCTGTCACATCCTGCAGAGATTGAACAAAAGGAACTACCATTTTAACAATAGAGCTTTTAATGCTATATGTATCTACTCAAGATTCACAATTCATGTCAGAAGAAAGTGAAAAGGAAGGCATACCGCTGTTTGAATACGAGTATCAGGAGGTGGAAGCCTTAACGTTGCCTTCCAATCCTTTCCACTGAGAGTAAAGAGAAGAGATAATCCATAAGCAGAAATGAGATATAAACTTCACCTCAAATCAAATCACAGTACATAGACAACAATCACTGCAAACCACTCCAGTATTATCATTTGCAACAAAACTTATTCCAGGTATTAAGAACTTACTTTGAATCGCTGCTAGCTTCGGACTGAGATGTCTTCTGAACCTCATTAACATTAACAGGAAGTTGAGGGCGTCGTGACCACTGCTGCTGCTGTTGCTGTTGCTGATATTGAGGTCGTTGCTGATAATTTGGATTTGGTGGCGGTCCAACCACAGGCGAATATCTTCCTCTGTTATTCATCACAATCTATCTAGATCTCAAAAAACTAGATACTCACAACCCTAAATCTATCTATCGAATACCTTTTTACAAAACTCACTACAAAAGAATAGAACGAAGAAGAGTCGACTGTAATTTGGAGTTTAAAAGAGAGAGAGAAATATAATGCTCGTTCAAAAAAAAACTAGGGTTTATAGCTGAAACTGTTTGTGGAGCTCTGGGCGATATCGGAATATTTCAATTATAACCATAAACTGTCCGCGAGAAATCTGAGAAGAAAGCGTATCGAGAGAGAGAGAGAGAGAGAGAGAGAGAAAGAGAAGAACAACAATTTCTCGGGAAAATTTTAGTCGATTTTGTTTAGAGAAAGTGACGAATACAGTCGCCGGCGTCCTTTGTTGCTGCACTCTCACACTTTTCTCGCTTATTTTTTTATTTTCTCGCTTATTTATATAAACGACCCTTTATTTTCATTACAGTATTAATCCCTTATATTATTTTTATTAACAGTATTAATCCCACATTTTATTTTACCCCTGATAGGTATAAAGCTATGGTTAAAAACTTATAAGATAGTCTTGTAATGTTAGGTTAGGTGTTAACTATTTGGTATAAAATTCTTAATAATTGTGTAAATAAATTAATAACATCTCAAAATCGGAAAGCTAACTATAACCATATATAAAATTATCCAAAATTAGATTATAGTATATAATAAAAGGTGATGAAAGATTTTGAAAGGTTCTCCTCATTCGAATCTCAACCATGAGAATTAACAGTTACCCTTAAAAATATCAGTTAATAGGTTATAATGATATAATAAAAAGGCAAAAGAGCTCATAGATTAATTTGTGTCCTAACAAAGATAAAAAAGTAGTCTTGTTGTAATCTGAAAGAGAAGATAACAATGGCGTTTACAGGAACAACAGACAAATGCAAGGCGTGTGACAAGACTGTATACGTTATGGATTTAATGACATTGGAAGGCATGCCTTATCATAAGTCATGCTTCAGGTGTAGCCATTGCAATGGCACTCTTGTGGTATCTCTCTATTTTATCTTCTTCTTTGCGTCCTCCTTTTGATATTAAAAAGTTCATCTTCTTTGTATTGTAGATAAGTAACTACTCATCCATGGATGGAGTTCTGTATTGCAAGACTCATTTTGAACAACTCTTTAAAGAATCTGGAAATTTCAGCAAGAATTTTCATACAGGTTTTTTAACATCCTCTGTTTTTTTTAACCTTTGTTCTTTTTACTTCTGTTCAAAAGCTAACAATCTTGGCTTCAACTAACAACAGCAAAGACAGAGAAATCGAATGAAACGGTAAACAAATCTTTAACCAAACATATCTATGTTTCTTCATCTTTTAGAAAATTCTGATTTGAGTGTGTGTGTTTGTTTATGTTTATGCAAAGAACAAGGCTCCAAACAGATTATCTTCATTCTTTAGTGGAACACAAGACAAATGTGCAGCTTGTAAGAAAACAGTTTATCCACTTGAGAAAATGGCAATGGAAGGAGAATCTTATCACAAGACTTGTTTTAAATGTGCTCATAGTGGTTGTCCATTAACACATTCTTCATATGCTGCTCTCAATGGTATTCTTTACTGTAAAGTCCACTTTAGTCAACTTTTTCTTGAGAAAGGTAATTACAATCATGTCCTCCAAGCTGCCACTAACCATCGTCCCACGGCTGAGGAAGACAAAACTGAACACAAAGAAACTGAAGCTAACCCTACTGAAGAAGAAGAAGAAGAAGAAAAAGAAGAAACTTCTGAAGCTGTCCCTGAAGCAGCAGGAGAAGAACATGACTCTTAAGAAGATCAGAGTCATATACAGATAACAAATATTACTTTCCTTGTTAAATATATAATTATAATTTTTTTTCTTAACAACACAAAAATTTACTTTTTAGACAAACACAAATTTTGTATATTTGATTTTACAGAACTACATATCATTCTTTATTTGTAAAATATTTATTTAATTTTATGAGTAAATGTAAATGTATTACACTCTTACTTTAAGGTACATTTGGATTAGACATGTAAACACACTCTTACTTACAATATATATCGAAGAAAGACAAGAAGTGGTCGAAACAAAATCTCAAAGTCTTTTCTTTCTTGTTCTTTCCTCTGTAATGGTCAAAGAAGAAACAGAGTATTGTTGTTGAAGATGATTGGCTCATCACATTCACAAAGATTGAGCAACAAACTGTATTTCATCCTCACACTTGTTCACTGCCACTAGATTCACCATTTTTGAGAATATTGAATTTGCAGAGAGGGCAAGTGGCATTGATCCTTAACCATTTATCTACGCATAAACTATGGAAATGGTGTTTACAAGGGAGTTCTCTTAGTTCTACTCCATCTTCATACTCACATAAACAAATGCTGCATTCCTGCAACGGTTTGGTTTTGGTTACTTACATCATCTCAATGTCTTTATATCAAGATTCAATGTAAGAAAAATGGATTTGGTTTTGGTTACTTACAGCATCTTCACTAGATAACATGCGTTTGGTTTGAGACTCAGCTCCTAATCCAGTCATTATCCCTCCTTGTGTTCCCTGGCTTTCACCATTCACTTTCTCAGAATTCTTTACGATGAGAAACTTGAATTTTAAAAGCCTTTCTATATCTTCATCCGGCGCACCTTCCTGAAATATAATGATAGTAAAGACATCAGAAACCAAAAGAGAGTTCATAAGGTATATATCAAAGAACACATGACTTCATCATCTATTGTCTCTTTACCTGATCAGCTAATGCGTACAAGATTGCGATGATGCAAGGTAAACAACAACAAACAGCAATACTGATTAAACTAGCAACCACAACGCAAATGACTACAAAGATAACATCAAAGGCTAGGAATGCAATACAGAGCCTGCAAAAATACAAGAAGCAAATATTATATTTATTAAAGAAACAATATTTTGATTAGAATGATATAGCACAACAATCAATAACTGTTAGAAACAAACCAGTAGAGTTGAGGTGAAGATTGAGCTAGTGGCTCGGTATCAGCTGTGACCCAGTAAAATCCAATGATCCACCACACAAAAGAGAACATTGTATTTGCAGATTCAAGGAGCTTGGTAAAACTGAAATCGAGGAAAATAGTTTAAAAATTTCAGATTCAACATTTCATATACAATCCTAAATATTTATTCAGCCTAAACTAAGAAGAAAAGAGTGAAATTTAAACCTAGCTCCATCATCATCAACAGCCTCGTCGATGTCATAACCATCAGAATCATCTTCACTTCCGCTAAGAGATCCGTGATTCGAGGAATCATCACTACTATAAGAATTAGCTTCTCGTCGTCGTTTATACTCAGCAATTACACAACCAACATGAAGCAAACACTGCAAATTATACCCAATTATCCATAGCCTCAGAGGAACATCAGGATTTTCTTCTGAACTAAACCTTATAATCACAATTGAAGCTATCACAAAGAGGAAATTCCACAATATATCGAGAACTATAATGGGTTTCGAGTAAGCCCATTCACTCTGTCTCTCCTCTAGCTGCTCAGCTGCAACTTCACGTACTCGAACAGAAGGCTCACGGAGCATCATCCGACGGTTACTCNCCTAGAAGTGGTGTAACGTCCATGGCATCAGTCGTTGGTGAGTAAGAGGTAGCAACAGGGATGGATTGATTCATTAAACAGAGGAAAGCTCTGAACTTAAAAAGTTTCGGAATTTCCAGAGAGATAGAGAGGCGAAGGTTAGATCTTAGTAATTGGGTTGATCCGGAATTGTTCGAATCTCGATGGGTCAGGGTTGAATTCGCTGGAAATCTGCCGAGTGCTGGTAGGTGGATGAGTCTAGGTTTTGATGACTGATTAGTTTCTTCTAATAAGCTAATGAAACAATTTGAAAACGACAAGAGAATGTCTCCCCCATTCACGTTCGATCAAAATTAGTATATTATTTTCTCTTTATTTTATTTTGTACAAATATATAATTATAATTAATTATTACATATCTCCTCACAACAACAAAAACGTGATTTGTTTCGTATTAAGTAATAGAGTAACAAAGCGACGTGGCAACAATTATTCGAATCCAATTTATAAGAGACTCCAACAATTATTCGAAACATTTTACTTCTTATGGCCCAAACCCAAACCTTAATCACATTATATCAACCTTGAAATCTAAGCCCATTTAATGTTTCTAAAGGCCCATTTGAAATTGAAGCTTGATTCAACTCCAAGCCTCACTCTTTTCATTCTCTTTCTGTCGTCTCTACGAGCTTGGGACTTGGGAGATTACAAAAGGCAAGAGAGAGACTTAAGCTAATTCTCCAGCTACAATCGCTTTTGATTTTACAGAAATGTCTTTGATTCGTCTCTCCCGTCACAATCGATCCTCTTTAACACTCCTAACACGTCACCTTCACAACGAAACAGTCTCTACATCTTCCTCCTCATCACGACTCCACGACCGATACAATTATCAAGCACCACCGCCATTATCATCAACAAACCCTAACCATAAGAAGCCGAAGAAGTCGAATAAGCCACAGTACCGTCCACCTTCGTCTCTAGAAGGTGTGAAGAAAGTACACTCTGATCTTCCCTTCGATTTCCGGTTTAGTTACACAGAGAGTAATTCTAATGTCAGACCGATTGGTTTAAGAGAACCAAAATATTCACCTTTTGGTCCTGATCGGTTAAACCGGGTTTGGACTGGTGTTTGTGCCCCTGCCGTAGACCCAAAGGTAGAGTCAGTAGAAGGAGTAGAGGATCCAAAGCTTGAAGAGAAAAGAAAGAAAATGAGAGAGAAGATTCAAGGACCATCACTCACTGAAGCTGAAAGGAAGTTTCTTGTGGAGCAATGTCAGAGAAACAAAACTAAACGCCAAGTCAATCTCGGTACATCTTCTTCAGTCACCAAATTAACGAATTTGAGATTCTTATGTTTGCTTTTGTGTAGGAAGAGATGGTTTGACTCATAATATGTTGAATGATATTTATAATCATTGGAAACATGGTGAAGCAGTTCGTGTTAAATGTCTTGGAGTTCCTACTCTTGATATGAAAAATGTTATCTTCCACCTTGAGGTATTGATCTATGTAGCTAGCTAGCTTCAGTTGGAGGAATCTAACGAATGACTTGTTGATCTGTGTTTCTTGTTGTTGTTTTATAGGATAAAACGTATGGTCAAGTAGTTTCTAAACATTGTGGTACACTTGTGTTATATAGAGGACGAAACTATGATCCCAAGAAAAGACCTAAGATCCCATTGATGTTATGGAAACCTCATGAACCTGTTTACCCTAGGTTGATTAAAACAACAATTGATGGTCTAAGTATTGAAGAGACTAAAGCAATGAGAAAGAAAGGGCTAGCGATTCCTGCTCTTACAAAACTTGGTCTATAACTTTTTTCCTTTGTCTTGTTTATTTTCGAATGCCGAAAAATCATTTACATCACATTTGTCTGAAATCTTTTGTTTCAGCCAAGAATGGTTATTATGGTAGTCTTGTTCCAATGGTGAGAGATGCTTTCCTCGTAAGTGAATTGGTTCGTATTGATTGCTTGGGATTAGAGAAAAAGGATTACAAGAAAATTGGAGCAAAGCTTAGAGTGAGAGATGTTTTTTTTTCTGTCTCTTTCACCATTGCTGCTTAATGTTTCTGTTTGAACAAATACACTAACTAACATCTAAGTTTTTGTCTGTGAAGGATTTGGTCCCTTGCATCTTGGTGACATTTGACAAGGAGCAGGTTGTGATTTGGAGAGGTCGAAACTATAAGCCACCTGAGGAAGATGGTGAATATTCGTCCTTCGTTCATCGGCAAGCTTCCATAGATTCTGATGTCGATTTAAGTTGTAACAGAGAACAAGCAACCATATCCTAGGAGGAGGATTAAGTAGTCTTGATCCTACTTGAACAGTTTTAGTGTGACATTATTTTATTATTTGATGAATTAAATCAGTAATAGGTTATAAAACATTTACACACAATATATATAAATTCTTCATTGCATAATGTCTGGATACTATATAGTATAAATATGAATTTTTACCTGGCAAAGCGTTACTAAATATTATTGATTGAAAATTTAAACTTTTTATTGTAATAAAACGTATCGTTACAAAAGAGTGTTGTAATACGTGGTGATGTACAGATTGAATTTCAGAAACTGCTGTCTTCAGTTGAAACCGTTTGGTAATTACAGCATTCACAGTTATGTTGATCGAACAGTGCTTCAGTCAAATCTGGTGTTGGGAGATTTGACTAAAGCCGGTCGGGTTAATGAAGCACGCCACATGTTCGACAAAATGCTTGAGAGGGATGAATTTACTTGGAACACTATGATCGTTGCTTATTCGAATTCAGGTAGACTTACTGATGCAAAACAGCTTTTTCTTAGAAATCCAGTGACGAATACAATTTCGTGGAATGCTCTGATATCTGGGTATTGCAAATATGGACTTGAAGATGAAGCTTTTGGTTTGTTTTGGGAAATGCAGTTTGATGGAGTAAACGCTAACGAGTATACTTTGGGGAGTGTTCTCAGGATGTGTTCTTGGCTTAGTTTACTTCTGAGAGGTGAACAGATTCATGGGTTTACAATAAAAACCGGGTTTGATTTGGATGTTAATGTGGTTAATAGCCTTCTCGCTATGTATGCACAATGCAAACGCATCTTTGAAGCTGAATACATCTTTGGGACAATGGTAGCTGAGAAAAATAATGTTACTTGGACTTCAATGCTCACTGGGTACTCTCAAAATGGATTTGCTTTCAAGGCAATAGAGACTTTTAAGGATATGAGTAGACAAGGAAATCAACCAAATCAATATACATTTCCTAGTGTTTTAACTGCTTGTTCTGAGGTTTCTGCTCACTGGATAGGAGTTCAGGTACACGGCTGCATTGTTAAGAGCGGTTTGAAGACCAATATCTTTGTTCAGAGTGCATTGATTGATATGTATGCTAAATGCAGAGACTTGGAAACCGCAAGAGCTTTGTTAGAAGATATGGAAACTGATGATGTGGTTTCTTGGAACTCGATGATTCTGGGGTGTGTTAGGCAAGGTCTTAAAGAAGAAGCTTTGTCCTTGTTCAGAAGAATGCATGAGCGAGGTATGAAGATAGATGATTATACAATCCCTTCAATTTTAAATTATTTTGCTTCGTCTAAGACAGAAATGAAGATAGCTTCTTCTGCTCATTGTCTGATTATTAAAACTGGATATGGAACTTACAAGCTGGTGAATAATGCACTTGTGGATATGTATGCTAAAAGAGGAATCATGGATTCAGCTTTGAAAGTGTTTGAAGGGATGATTGAGAAAGATGTGATATCTTGGACAGCTCTTGTTACAGGAAATACTCATAATGGCACTTATGAAGAAGCATTGAAGTTGTTCTGTAACATGAGAGTTGAAGGCATTTCTCCTGATCAGATTCTTACAGCAAGTGTACTAAGCGCCTCGGCTGAGTTAACTCTTATGGAGTTTGGGAAACAAGCACATGGGAATTATATTAAATCTGGTTTGCCATCATCTTTATCAGTAAACAACTCTCTTGTGACAATGTACACCAAATGTGGAAGCTTAGAAGACGCAAATGTTATATTCAACTCTATGGAAATCAAGGATTTGATAACATGGACTGCTCTGATTGTTGGTTATGCGAAAAACGGCAAAGCCAAGGACTCATTACAATCATACAATTCGATGATAGACAGTGGCGTAACACCAGATTACATTACCTTTATTGGATTACTCTTTGCTTGTAGTCATGCAGGTCTTGTTAAGGAAGCTCAAAGTTACTTTGACTCAATGAGAACAGTTTATGGAATCTCTCCAGGACCTGAACACTATGCTTGTATGATTGATCTCTTTGGTAGATGTGGTGATTTCGTCAAAGCCGAGGAATTGCTGAATCAAATGGAGGTTAAACCAGATGCAACTGTATGGAAAGCGATTTTAGCTGCAAGTAGAAAGCATGGAAATATAGAAAACGGAGAACGAGCAGCTAAAACTCTCATGGAATTGGAACCAAACAATGCTGTTCCTTATGTTCTATTATCAAACATGTATTCTGCAGTGGGAAGACAAGACGAAGCTGCGAATGTTCGTAGATTGATGAAATCTCGTAACATAAGTAAAGAGCCTGGTTGCAGTTGGGTTGAAGGGAAAGGTAAAGTACATAGCTTTATGTCTGAAGATAGAAGACATGAAAGAATGGTTGAGATATATTCCAAGGTTGATGAAATGATGCTTTTAATTAAAGAAGATGGTTACACAGCCGATATGAGTTTTGCCCTTCATGACTTGGATAAGGAAGGCAAGGAGCTTAGTTTAGCTTACCATAGTGAGAAACTAGCTGTAGCATTTGGTCTACTTGTTATACCAAGTGGAGCTCCAATCCGGATTATCAAGAACCTCCGTATCTGTGGGGATTGCCACAATGCAATGAAGTATATTTCGAAAGTATATCATCGGTATATAATCTTAAGAGATTCAAACTGTTTTCATCACTTTAGAGATGGAAACTGTTCTTGTGGAGACTATTGGTAACATGTTACAAAGTTATCTGCATTTTGGAAGCTACAAAGTTACAAACTTACAAGAACAATGCTATAAGTGTGAACAAGAAAATCTCTCCAAGTCAAAAAAATAATATATATATAGATCAACATCTGTGTATAAAAGCAGAGTCATTAACAACCCAAATACTCATTTCCTTGCATGCTCAGGTATCAAGCGATGACGCAGTTCAACAGATGCACCAGCGAGTTCTGTAAGAAGAGAAAGATAAGCATTTTGTAATTATAAAAGAGAGGAGAGTGTTGCTGACAAAACCTTGAGCTGTGAAATCAAACAAAGGAGGAAGTGCTCTTCCATTAGGCAAGGATGCTTTTGGGTCTCTCAGATCATCGAAGAACGGATGTGCACAAGCTTCAAGCTGAAACCAGAGTTAAAAATGAAAGGAGTTAGAGGAGCCATTGTAATGATGTCAGAAGATCAACTAGGTTTCTCTCTTACTGCTGTGCATCTTAGGTTTGGTGAATACTGGAGCAATCTAGAGGCAAGATCCATTGCTTCTGGAGATACCTGTCTCCGGAATATCTGGTAATAAAACCCATGAAGATTTTGAGTATGAACAGTTGTAGATTCATTCATTTATATATATATAAACCTTGTGCCATGGTTGAGCTTTAATCTGAGGGAACTTAAAATCATTGTAACGAGGATTCATGTTCTTTATCTCTTCTCTTGCTGGTGTCCCCAAAATCTGATTATACATAGAAAATTGCAGAAAACAAACTTAAAAGAAGAATCTGAGAAGAAACAGATAAAGAACAAAAAAAAATATGTCAATAATACCTTAATGATCTCTACTAATTGATCAACACTGGTTTCTCCAGGAAATAGAGGCTTTAAGACATTAAAAGCAAGAGATATGAATGAACAAAGAAAATGTCTTAAATCAAAAGATAAAACTCATAATAAAAAATTATCTTACATGTCCAAGAAAAAGCTCAGCCATTACACAACCTACAGACCACATATCAATGGCGTTTGTGTACTCAGTTGCTCCAAATATGAGTTCTGGAGCTCTATAATATCTTGAACATATGTAAGATATATTTGGTTCTCCTGGAATCTGATAAACATAAACACATCATTCCCTACTCAAGTCTTCTAATAAATCTGAAAACACATCTCTACAGCTATCAAACTTACCAGCATTTTCGCACTCCCAAAATCGCATACCTTAACCTCATGTGTAACATTGTTGACCTGACAAATGCATCAGAGTCACTACTACTACTACTACAACTAGCTTCACAAGAGCTACTATGAAATGCTTACCAATATATTTTGTGGTTTAATGTCACGGTGACACACTCCAACAGCTCGATGTAGATAGTTCATTGCACGGCAAATCTGTTTTCAATAAAAAGTTGTTAAGAACACCAATACTTGAGAAATAGATATCACACAAAGAGTCTGATTGATCATTATTACCTGATAGAGATAGAGCTGAATATAAATCAAAGGCATATGAGTATTCATCTTGGTGTAAGATCTTGAAGCGCGGTAAATAGTCTCAGGTACATACTCAAGAACAAGGTTAAGATAAAGCTCATCTTTCTCAGTAGTAGAGAAAAAAGATTGTTTAAGCTCAACAACATTAGGATGATTAAGCATTCTCATAATCTGAAGTTCTCTGTTTTTGTATCTCTTGTCTTGTAATACTTTCTTGATTGCTACTTTTTCTTCTGTCTCTAAACACTTAGCCTACATAATCAAACCCATTAATGAACATACATCATCTCAGATTAATTGAGATTGTTTAATTACCTGAAAGACAACACCAAATGAGCCAGTACCAATCACATGTTCAGCTCTGTACGAGATTGTCTGAATAAGAATAGTTCATCAACAGTTTAGTTAGTTGTATAAAATGTAACAGAGAGAATTAAAACAAGATGATATGATTGCTTACATTGTCTTTTTGATCATTTGAACCCTTTTTAATTGTTGTAATAATACGTCCAGGTTCTGTACCATTTCCTTTGATAATTCCATTGTTCGTATCCTATCAAATCTCATTCAATGTTAGCTCACAATAAGATCATAAGAAACATGCAATCATAAAACTTAAATTTGTAATAACCTTGTTGTCATCAGATACAGATTCAGTCTTGTCTAAACCAGAAGAGTTTTTTACATACGTCGTCGTTTCAGTTACCTCTGTATCTTGTCGATTCTTTGATCTTGGCGTTTCAGAGTCTCCAACCTAAGGTATAAATTAGCTAAAAATTTAAAACAAAACCAAATCCGCAAAAGTAAATTGAAATAAGACAAAATTGATTGCTTACATTGTTATCAGAAGAGATGAAACTGCGTCCAGAGGCCATACTCGTTAATCTACGTACCACATTCATTGTATAATATATATAAAAACAAAATTTTCAGAAGAAGGAAGAACACAGAAGAAATATCAAAATGGGATTTCACGAGAAGAGAAAGATAGATAGAGAGAGAGAGAGAGAGACGTTGCCAGTTTCTCTCCTCTTCCTTCTTCTTCTTCCTCTTCTCTCAGAAACCAGAAAGATGTTTTGTCTTCTGTACTCTAACTATATATATATATATAGTTGTAGCTAATTTGTGTCTGCGGCGGAGCGGATATAGTCAAAACAGGTGGACATTTCGCGCCATAGTCAAAACAATAATTCAAGACCAATCATTCATTCTCTTACACACCCCTTCTTTTTCGGGAGTTTTGACTTTTGACCCTTTTCTTTCGGCTGCTTCGTAATTTATTTAACCGGCCCAATTAAATTCGTTTCTAATGGACTTTAAAAAAGTTTATTTTGTAGCCCAATAAAAAAGTAAACAATGATAGCCTCAAGAAAGAATAATAAATAATTTACTTGCTAAAAAGTGAACCGTTTGAATTAAAAGAATTAATGTTAAATATTTTTAAAATTGTTAAATAAAAAATACCAATATTTGAAGTTGCAAAATGAATAAAAAAATTAACAATATATATTTTATCACAGTATTTATGTAAATAAATTGATGGCTCTTTTTGAAAGAAAAATAAAAAAAATAAAAATATAAGCCTCTAAATGGGCTAGAAGGTCCAGAAAGGTCGAAAGGTTAACTAATTCGCGTTCATATATAAAGGCATGGGGTAGTAACCCTAATTACTTCCTCGCTTATTTTTGCCGTCGCTGCTATCTTTGCCGTCGTCTCTTCAGACTCTTGCGAAGATGGTTAGTTCTCACACTTGATTCTAGTCCTGATATAATTATTTTTCTAGAAATATGAATTCGTTTATGAAATTTCGTTAGAAAATGTTTCTCCCTAGTTTAAATTCTCATTTGATCTCGTAAGGTTTGATTTATTAATGACGTTTAGAAAAGCAGAATTAGCTGATTAGAAGTGTGATTTCGTAATATATATATAAATAATGAAACAGGTTCTTCAAAACGATATCGATCTGCTTAATCCACCAGCTGAGCTTGAGAAGAGGAAGCACAAGCTCAAGCGTCTTGTTCAGACTCCTAATTCCTTCTTCATGGTATTTTTAAAACCTTTGAAAACCAAATATTCATGATTATTATATATGTTAGTTTTGGAGTTTGTGAATTTGCTATTTTCTCTCTGATTTTGTAGTTTATTGTGTTAGGATTTTGTATAATTTGATATTATTCATATTCTCTCATTTTTACATATCTGAAGTTTATATATGCTCTTAATGGACTCTGATTGTTGTATATGTAATTGTAGGATGTCAAGTGCCAAGGTTGCTTCAACATGTAAGATCTTCTGTTCAGCCAATGTTTCAATCTTTTTTTTACTACAATGGTAAAAAAAACTGATAAGGTTTGGTTTTGGTATGATTGCAGCACGACTGTTTTCAGTCACTCGCAAACTGTTGTGGTCTGCGGAAACTGTCAGACAGTTCTCTGCCAGCCTACAGGAGGTAAGGCAAGGCTCACTGAAGGTTGTTCTTTCAGGAAAAAGTAAGAGATTGATTGAAGCTAATCATCTAAATCAATTCAATTCAAGGCTCTTCTCTTTATTTTAGTTTCATTTTGTTATCTTTTATAAAATCAGATGAATCCTTTGTTGTTTGGATTTTAAGTTTATTATTACTATGTTGATTGTCTGGATTTTATAAATTTTTGGAGTTTAGCATAGTTCAACTCTCATATGCATCAAAGCTTGCATCAGTTTCATTTTAGTGTCCAAATTCTCAATTTGATAGGTTTTTTTCTAACACAAGTAAAGATTTGAGGCTTTATAACTCAAACAAGGTTGTCGTTTGCGTTTGTTTTGACAACTTAACATTCTTCAAAGTTCAAACCACACCAAAAGCAAAAGAAGTCTACAGTTACAACAACTATCAATGTTTTAGTATCATAAACATTTCCGGTGGACCACTGATGGTCCAGTCTCATCATAATCAGCTTTAGTAACATGCTGATTCTGTGGAAACACAACTTTAGCTAGTATGGCTCCTCCAACCCAAGCTGAATACATTCCTAAATTCTCTGGCATATATTCTGGTGGTTTCACAAGTGTTGGCCTTATTGCAGATGAACACAAGTTTGCTTCTTTCTGAAATCTACTTTCAAATCCTGCAAATGAAACCCATTCCACTAAAACCCTTCAGTTCTTAAACCAAAATCGACAACACACAATTGAATGATGTTTTCTTCTTACCTGTCATGGAGGTTGTACCACCACAAAGTACAGTGTTCTCCAAGAGTTGTCTATGGTTCTCAGATGAGACTGTGGATATGATACGAACAAGCTGCTCAACGATTCCGTGCTCTTCCAGTCCCAGTATTGATGGTTGAAATAGAGATTCACCAACAGAGTATCGCTCTCGCCCAATGTTTATCACCTAAAAGGCATTAGTTGGTTTTGTTATGTATATATGTACAAGGCAACATGATATGTAATCACACAAACCTGTCCATCAGGAAGAGTATGCTGCTCGATTTCACAGTTTCGGGTTTTCGCATAAGCAATTTCATCCTCAGCACAGTTTGCATACTGCTCTTTCAGTTCTTCAATGTCAGACATGCTGAGATTCATCGACGGGTTGGATTTTCTAAGCTCCTGGGAAAACAACTTTGTTAAGTCAGTTCCACCTAGCTCAAACCTTTTTGAGGCTATGTGTTGTACAGCACCTTCAAGAACTGGGGCAATATCTGAGTACACCAGAAAAGAGTTTAAAACAACTGTAAGATCAAATCAAAAACCTTAAACCATCAGACATTGCAGCTTAAAGGACAAAAACATTTGGTTTCAACAACTCTTGTAACATAATCACATAACAGAAGGAAATAAGACAAAGTGTAAAAGATACAGAGTAAGATAAGATTATAACTAAAGGGAACCAAGTTATTATTATAATACCTATCTTCCCATGACCAATATCAACAGTACAACCAGAGATGCGTCCAACAGCATAAAGAGACAACACAGCTTGTTCTGATGCATAAAATCCAGAAACATTGAATGTTTCAAACATCAATTGAACCAATTGTTCTCTAATAGCCTGTGCATAAACAAAAGTGGATCTTTTTAAAAGAATCAAAGTTGTTATCTTTAAAATTAAGGAGAAAGTTGAGTAAGGACCTTAGGAGTAGAGAGTGGATCTGTGAAAAGTATATTGCCTTCGTTTCCTTCTTCCCAACCAAGTCCAGTGTAAACAACATATCGTAATAGATCCTCCATAGCATCCCAATCTCTAATTAATCCTCTTTCAATAGGATCAAGAGTGACATCTTCAAACAGAGATGAAGAAGACCCATCTTCAACCATTCGTTTCATTTGAGATGGAATTATCATTGCAGGAGACTGGTCAGGAATAGCTGATCCTGCTTTCATGAGCTTAGAGCCAGCATCAACAACAAGTGCTTCCATTATTTTCAAACACACACACAAAAAACCCTAATTTCCAAACTTCCACAAATGCTAAGATTTACAGGTAGCAGCAACTGAAGAAGATAAAATGAGAGGACTATATAGAGTGAGAGAAGAGAGATAGAATGGTCTTTTCGAAGAACTCCACTTTCAAATGAACTGAAAATGGAAGAAGCTCACGAGTTTGAGTGAGAGAAAATCGAAGAAGAAGAAGAAGACGAAGAGAAAGAATCCAATTTATAAAGCCCAAAAAGGCCCATTAAAACCAAAAATGACACTGTTAAGGCCCGTAATTTCCCATGTCTAAAAACGTCATCGTTTTAGTTTCCGTCTTTTTTCTTGTTAACAAAGCCAGAGGAGCTAAGATCCAAAGTTTCTTCTCTTGACGTCGAAAGACAAACTCGGAAAGCTCGTCTGCCATTTTCTCAATTATTCTAAGACCTACCTCTAAGCTTTCTCTTTCAAATCCACCATGACTAAGCAGCACGCAAACTGGTCTCCTTATGATAACAACGGAGGGTACAGATCCCTTAATCAACCTACTCGATTTCTTCAACTAGTGTCGATTTCTGATTTGTCATTTGAGCGTTTGTGTTGCGATTTATTGCTCTGTATTGATCGGTTTGCTTTTCAGAACATGTGTGGCCGTCGCTGGATCGGATTACTGCGTTATCGCCGCCGATACTCGGATGTCTACTGGTTACAGTATTCTTAGTCGCGATTACTCTAAAATCCATAAACTGT
>KE158082.1:41036-58132 GCA_000411055.1 Leavenworthia alabamica
AATCCATAAACTGTACGTACCTTCTCTCTAAATCCCTCTTTTGATCCTTTGGGTAAGTAACTCAATGCGTTCAATAGTTGTAAATTTTCTGGGCTTTTGCAATCTATAATTCGCAGATCTGGATGAAACCAAATTTTTCTCTAAGATAAAGAATCAGTTAGACTCACTAAATTTGTTTGGAACATGGTAACTCTATTGTATAGACTTTGTCATTCACATTGATCGTTGCTTATTTGTGTTCTTATAACTTTTTTGTTTACAATGTGTGTTACTGAGCTGTTGATCTTATATACATCAATACTACTTATTCGTGTGGAAATAGATATAGATTTCTCATGTGTTTTTCATCTTCGACTATTCTTAAGTTGTTATCTTCTTTTATTCTTCCAGAGCAGACAAAGCTGTGTTGTCTTCCTCTGGCTTTCAGGCTGATGTCAAAGCATTGCAGAAGGTTCTTAAATCCAGACACTTGGTGAGGTTTCAATTGGTCGTTTAATCAAATATGTTTCTTCCCTTTCATATATCAGATATTTTAAAGAAGAAAGTGTAAGAATGTTTTGTCTTCTTCTTTTGTGTTTGGTGTCGTTTAGATCTATCAACATCAGCATAACAAGCAGATGAGTTGTCCTGCAATGGCCCAGCTTCTCTCCAACACGCTTTATTTCAAGCGTTTTTTCCCCTACTATGCTTTTAATGTTCTTGGAGGGCTTGACGCCGAAGGTAAAAATGCTCTTCTTCTTTTTACCCTTTATAATGTAACTATTGAAGAGGTAAATTGTGTGATCTTTATCCTTGAATATATTCAGGAAAAGGATGTGTCTTTACTTATGATGCTGTTGGATCATATGAGAAGGTTGGATACAGTGCTCAAGGTTCTGGTTCCACACTAATTATGCCTTTCCTTGACAACCAACTCAAGTCTCCAAGCCCACTTCTGTTACCTGTACAGGTTTGTTGATATTCTTCATTTGTGCTTTGGCTTTACGCAATGTAAGCAAACAATGAATCATTCTGTTTTCGTCTTCTGCCACTGTGTAGGATTCTATCACACCCCTTTCAGAAGCTGAAGCAGTTGACTTGGTTAAAACTGTTTTTGCATCTGCCACAGAGAGGGATATCTACACTGTAAGTTGTTCAATTTATCTATTTTTTTGTCACCACTCACCACGCCACCAGAAGCTCGCCTATGTACTCATATCATCTTCATTGATTTGACGATATTACCTAAAAATATTACTAAATGCACCTGATATTAGCATTGCACAATTACTTCATTTTTAATAGTTGTTTCTCTCTGACAAATGCTCAATGAATTGTTTATTGTAATAGGGAGACAAGCTTGAGATTATGATACTTAAGGCGGATGGTATCAAGACCGAACTCATCGACCTGAGGAAAGACTAAGGTCCTTTCGTACATTTAGCCAAACGAATCCTGGGTCTCGTACTCTTGCTATTTTCATTTCAACATTAGGCTTCCTGAGTTGTAGAACTCTTATGAACTGCTGTTGGATTTGATGTTTTACGGTTAAAATCATGACTGGTGTTGGAAGTTTCTGCAAAACTGTTTCCTTACGTATGATTCACTCAAATGATCAAATCCTAGTCTTAAAACACTGCTTCACTCATTAATGACAATGTGTTTACATAGAACATTGCATTAAGAAATTTGATAGACAAGATTAGAATATTGAAACTCTCTAGTATATTCTTACTCAGAAGCTGTTGTCCGATACCCATCCCTTTTTCTCCAGCTCTTGTCGCAATGCCTCCAAAAAAAACATAGAAATATTAAGTATAGGCCAGTGTGGCAATAATAATAGAAATATTTCAGCATCCAAATTGCTGATACCTTTATTCTCTTTCTATTCACATCAAAATCGAAGTTGCCTTTACGAGATGCAGATCGATATTCAACAGTAGAGTTATTCCCCGGAGTGAACAAGAATTCAACATCATCTACTAACTGTCAAAGACCAAAGGTTTTAAGCTATGGTGGATGAGACAATAGAAGAAAGCTTACTTTTAAGTTTTAACTTACCCCTAAGATTGGACTTTCATATTCCACATGAACATAGTCATCCTTCTTCTCCACAATCCGAGGAGTAAATTTGTCAGGCTTCGTCGACTTAATCTACCATATCAACAAAATGGCGATTAATAAAATCACCTCTTGAGATTGTCTTTGAAATGTAAAGATGATTACCACATTAAGAAGCTCTTTCATTGCAACTTGTCTGTTAACAGGAGTTTTCCTTGCTCCATTATAGTTCCTGCTCTTTATATAATCAAAGTCTCAAACCAGAAGACCAAAAATAAATATAAACAGAGAGAGAGAGATCTTGATTAAGTTACCAAGGTGGAGCATAATGGACTCGATCACTGATATTTTCAGAAGTGGATATACAGTTATTTGTGGCTGGACATAGAGCTAATCTCTCGTTCTTTTGTACTCCAATATAATCTGGTTTCTTCCCACTAAAACCATATCATAAACACTTCATCATCATCATCGTTGTTGTTGTTTTACCAATCATAACACCTGAGCCCATGGAATGTAGAAAAGGAACTTACCTGAGCTGGAATAAAGCTCCGATCATAGCTAGTTCACTGCTCCTAAGAATCATCTCTCTTCCAATTTTTCCAGAAATTTTAAAATCAGATTACTTGGTTCGGTGAATTTAACTGAGAATCTCAAGCAGGAGAGGAAGTACCTTCGTCCAATTAGCTTCGAGTTTTTGTCATCTGAAGTCTCTGGAATTGAGGCGACAATACGGCGGGAATCTGAATAAAGCTTTCTCCGAAATTTATGGTGATTCATTCGGTACAAGCAAATGATCGGTGACGCCATGGAAGCCATCATCTTCAGTAGCTCAGCTCGGGTTCCTCTTTACTCTTTCTACTAAGAAGAGAAGAAACCAACTTCTAACAGAATTTATTGGGCTTTAACTATCTGTCTGATTTTAGCCCAATAGAAATTACTCGTTTGAGCCCAATAAAACCTAGTAAGGCTAAGCCCGTCTGGCTCGGTGGGTAAAACGCAAGACTCAACCACGGTGGGCCGGTGATATAATCCTCTTGAAATGGGCCTATTATAAAAAGATAAGGCCCATAAGAGAATTCAGAACAAAATGACCTGAGACTCGACCCAAAGATACGAGGTATATATATAGAAGACCAATAGGGTTTCATTACTCTTTAACGCCGTCGCAGCCGAGGAAGAAGGATCTCAGAGAAAGCAAGCTCCATTTACAGTAGCAGTCATGGGTCGTATGCACAGCAGAGGGTTCGTATGATCAGTTTCTTCTTCGTAATTGATCTAGAATCGATTCGAAATTTGTTTCTCTTACATTATGTTTTGTTGTCTGTAGTAAGGGTATCTCAGCATCTGCTTTACCGTACAAACGTACACCTCCGACATGGCTCAAGACAACTGCTCAGGATGTAAGATTCGTAACATTTACTCTAGATTTGTCTGAATTTGTTTAGCTAGTGTTATATGCTTCTTCTAGCTTGCCTTACGATTTGATAGTCATGGACTCCATTGTTACTGATGTTATATTCTATTTTTTTAATCTCTAAACGTAATGTGATAAGATCGATGATGGTAGTTAATTAAGAATCTATGAAGTTATGATCTCAATTTAATCATTTACTTTAGGGGATATAATAAAATGATGTGTTAATGTGTTTAGTATTCTGATTGAGTCTGATGTTTGTTTTGATGATCCAATTAGGTTGATGAATCTATTTGCAAGTTTGCAAAGAAAGGTTTGACTCCATCTCAGATTGGTGTCATTCTTCGTGACTCTCATGGTATTCCACAGGTGAAAAGTGTTACCGGAAGCAAGATTTTGAGAATTTTGAAAGCTCATGGTACTATTTGATCCCTCTCTATATTAAGTCTTTTTGTTTTAAGATTCAAGTAAACTAAAGAGGTGTTTTGTAATCCCTCTCAAGGTCTTGCACCTGAGATCCCTGAGGATCTTTACCATTTAATCAAGAAAGCTGTTGCTATCCGCAAGCATCTTGAGAGGAACAGGAAAGATAAGGATTCCAAATTTAGGCTGATTCTTGTTGAGAGCAGAATCCATCGTCTTGCTCGTTACTACAAGAAGACCAAGAAGCTCCCTCCTGTCTGGAAGTAGTAAGTACTCAGACATTGAAGAGTTGTTTAATGATGTCATTAATCGTTATACTTGTGTTTTGATTCCTTATTGGTTTTGTATTTGCAGCGAGTCTACAACTGCAAGCACTCTTGTGGCTTAAGAAGAGTTAGAGTTGGTTCAATTCCTGCGCTGCAATACAAGCTCTTCATCATTTGGACCTATATTATCTGTTTTTATGGGTTTGAACGTACAATGAGATTTTGATTTTAGTGAACAAGCATATGTTTATGTTATCTTTTCAGACTTGTTAACTTCGTTTATCTTTCTAAGTTACTTCTATGTTATGTCTTCTCCGTTGCTAATGGTCTTAATAAGTTAAACATATACTATAACCAGCTTCACCAACAAAATACACATGGACTGACCACAATACTTGTTTATCTTTTATGTCGAATCATTTTTGTCTTCACATTGTCTTTCTAATTCGTTTCTCTTCTCACAAAACCAAAACTCTATGTTAACATAAACAAACAAAAAGATACTTTTATTTGAAGAAATAAGACAAATGTTGTGCATCAAGTTCAGACAAACCCCAAAGAGCTTCAATAGTTGTCTTAGATGAGTGACTTAGCAGCATCAATAGCAGCTTCAACAGTGATTCCAAACTCCTTGTAGAGTATGGGCGCTGGTGCACTTGCTCCAAAAGAATCTACACCAATGGACTTTCCTTTACCTCCAACAATCTTTCCCCATCCGAAGGTTGAAGCTGCTTCAATACTAACTCTAGCTGATACATCAGATGGCAAAACACTCTCCTTGTACTCATCTGATTGCTCCTCAAAGAGTTCCCAACACACAAAAGAAACAACTCTAACAGTTTTGCCTTCTTTCCTCAGTAAGTCTGCAGCTTGTGCAGCAATCTCAAGCTCAGATCCAGTTCCAATCAAGATTACATCAGGTTTGTTGCCTGATGAGTTGTCAGAAATTGTATATCCACCCTTTTCTACTCCTTCAATGGATGTACCTGGAAGATGAGGCAGCTTTTGCCTAGACAGAGCTAAGATAGATGGGGTCTTGCGTTTTGTGACAGCGATCTTGTATGCACCAGCTGTTTCATTTCCATCAGCAGGACGGAACATAAGAGCGTTGGGCATTGCACGGAAACTTGCAAGGTGTTCAATGGGCTGATGGGTTGGTCCATCCTCACCAAGACCAATGGAATCATGGGTCATAACATAGATAACACCAGCTTCAGACAAAGCCGAGATTCTCATGGCACCTCTCATGTAGTCAGTGAAAACAAAGAAAGTTGCACAGTAAGGGATAAGACCAGGACTATGAAGGGCAATGCCATTGCAGATGGCTCCCATTCCATGCTCCCTGACACCAAACCTAAGATTTCTTTCTTCAGGTGTAGCTTTTTGAAAGTCGCCAAATGCTTTCAGCAATGTCATGTTGGAAGATGCAAGGTCAGCACTTCCACCAAGGAAACCGGGAACAACTTTAGCAAGGGCATTAAGACATTGCTGTGACAGGTTTCTGGTGGCATCACTAGGAGACTCAGGTGTATATGTCTAAAAATGAAAAAATAAAGATGCTTGTAAAAAAACATAGCAACAAATAAACTGGATTGTACAAGGCTACAAAGAGATTTTTACTTACAGGTAAGGCCTTCTCCCAGCCGGTAGGTAATTCACCTGTGATAATAGATTTCAACTCTGCAGCTTCCTCTGGGTACTTCTTCTCATACGCTGCAAACTTTGCACTCCAGTCAGATTCAAGAGCAGCGCCTTCAGGTGTATGACGGCTCCAGTGGCTATAAAAGTGCAAGTCATCAAAACAACTTCATAGCACAAAACCAAACAGAAGCCTGGTTTGGATTTACTTACCTCTTAACATCCTCAGGTACCTGGAATGGTTCATACGGCCATCCAAGGTTATTTCTGGTAGCTTCAACTTCCTTCTTGCCAAGTGCAGCTCCATGGACACTGTATGAGTTCGCCTTGTTGGGAGACCCATAACCAATTGTAGTAGTGACCTGAATATTCATTGGGGTACAATACCAAAGGCCTTTAGAAAAACAGGTATTTGATGGCTAAGAAATTAAGCGTAGCTACCTTAATCAACGTAGGTTTGTCTGTAACAGCTTTAGCTTCCTTAATGGCAGCACGGATCTCGTCATACCCAGTGTTTCCATTCTTCACCCAGATAACATGCCATCCTAGGGCTTCAAAACGCTGGTCCACATTCTCAGTAAAGGCAATTTCTGTGTCTCCATCAATGGAAATGTGATTGTCATCATAGAAAGCAATGAGCTTTCCAAGTCCCCAGTGGCCAGCTAGAGAGCAAGCTTCATTTGAAATACCCTCCATTTGACAACCATCTCCTAGGATCGCGTATCTAAACATTCAACCAAAAACAATATTTTCTAATATCAGAAGAATGATGACAGAAGCATTGGGCACAAAAATACTGGCATATATTACGTGTAGTGGTCGACAACTTCAGCATCAGGTTTGTTGAATCTAGCAGCCAAGTGTTTCTCAGCAAGAGCTAAACCAACAGCATTAGCAATTCCTTGTCCAAGAGGACCTGCATAACATCAAAAGCAGAGAGCGACACAACTGTAAACATAGACATAGAAAGCTTTTTAATTAACATGAACACCTAAGCCAAAAAGAAAGTAAAATCTCAAACCAGTAGTGACTTCAATTCCAGGAGTCTCGAAATTCTCAGGATGACCTGGTGTTTTGCTTCCCCATTGACGGAAGTTCTTCAAATCTTCTTCCTAATAAACAAATCCAACACTTTGTTTTTCAGTAAATGAGTATCAAATCAGATGAAAATCTGTGAGCTTTACAGATTAAAAGCCAATACAAAGAAGAGATCACAAACCAGGACACTGTCGTAGCCAGCAAGATGAAGCAATGAGTAAAGCAACATACATCCATGTCCAGCAGATAAAACGAATCGATCACGGTTGAACCAGTAAGGATTTTTGGGGTTATACCTCATAACTTCATCATATAAAATGTGAGCCATTGGAGCACAACCCATAGGAAGACCAGGATGACCTGAATTCGCCTTCTCCACCGCATCAATCGCTAAAAACCTAATCGAGTTGACTGATTTGTCCACAATTGACGAATCTGTAGTCGGCTCAGCTGAATCAACAGCTGCAGCGCGAACAAGAGGATAAATAGAGCGGATTTTGCTCATGGATGAAGCGTTGCGTTGACGAGAAGAAGTATAAACGCGTGAGCTAGTGGATTTGAGTCCAGAGAAAGCTGGTAATGAGACACGTTGGTCAGAGCCATGGTGAGAAATGGCACGAGCAAGAAGAGCTTGAGAGAGAGTAAGAGAAGAAGTAGATGCCATTGATTTGATTTGAGTTTGCTCTCTTGTGATAGATAGAGAGAGAGTAGAAGAAGAAGAAGCTGAAGAAATGAGAGACTCTGATTAAGGCCAACGATAACATCTGACCGTTGGATCTCACTTAAAGGTATCATCATGACCGCTGATTAAGGCTAAGAGTTTAGTGATCCTCCATGCCGTTTGGAGAGACACTGAGGCACATGTGAGATTGCGTTTTCCATTGGGCCGTTTAAATTAATAAATCTATTGGGCCGTTTAAAAAATAAATTTATTGGCCCGTATAGTTGTGAATGAGACTCAAGCCCATGTGTTTGATGATAGACTAGTAATTCACTTAATAAACTTAACAAAAAAGAAGATAAATTAATGCTAAAATAACGTTCAATCGTGTAACCATAATTAACCCGGTTCGGTTGAGTTTGGTACAATTAAGAGTCAAAAGGTGAATAGGTCGTAGGTCTAAACTTGTGTTCTGATTTCTGAAGTTGGTATTATATGCCTTTAGAGAAGATTAATCATTGATTGTTACAGCCACTAACTTATCCATGCTAATTTCAACTCGATTGAAATTGGACCAATCTATGAACCAACTTGGAACTTTAATAACCAACGCAACCCCAAAGGAAATCTGAAATATCCCACTATTTTTTAATTTAAAAGGAAAATCTGAAATACCCCTCAAATGAAAGTAAGGTATTTTTCAGATTTACTCGTCCTTTGAACAAGACAAGTACAAGTTTGCATACAAAGAACACGTGACAATACTCGTTGCTTGTTCCATGCCTACGAGCCAACTCAATATTTTCTTGTTTGCTATATAAGTAAACAACATATGAACATTTCAATGCTACAATATCTCTTTTTGGCTATTTTTCCCATAATATTCTCTAGCCATACTTCACCAATTCAACACTTGCACGAAACTAGATTGAATAATACTAATCATTAAACCTAAATATTCATTGAAAATTATTATATTTATAACCATTTAATTCATTACAAGTGTTTTGCAGGCAACTAATATTTATAAGTCATATCAAAGAAAATTTAAATAATTTCCCAATACATGTATATATACAGAATTAGTGGAATTAACAATGATGAACTTTTGTGATTGATATCAAAATCTTAATTAGGTCCACAGATTAATAGAATCGTGCTAAATTTTTCTTTGTGTTTTATCATTTTCATTTTTTACCTTTATATCACTATCTTATTAATATTCATATTCTTAATCAAAATCATACCAAAAGCACTCATGCAAAGTAAAAAAAAAAATCTTTATATCATTTACATTATCGCCTAAAATTCAAACAAAAATCTCACTTTTACATATATATATATAAATAACAAAAAGGTTAAAAAGAGTGAAAAAAGTGAAAAGGTCACAAAGGTAAAAAAGGTAAGACTTTTTTATCATCCCGTCGTTATAGCCGGCGCCGGTTCCAGGGAAATTTACAGAGTCTCGAACCGGATTCAATTCGGGTCTGAACCCGTTTGAAATCCGAATAAGGACATGGGATAGTGATTCCACCTTCTTGGCTAAACCCAAATTCTTCTTCTGCTTCTCTTAGTAGCTCACCGAACAGAGGATGGTTAAAGTAAACTATTGGCACCAAAACTCTGTGAAAGTCTCCGTCTTTTTTACCGACGTAAACAGCCGAGTGACCTTTCGGAACCGGGTCGGGTTTTGATTCAATTGGTATGTACCCTGAATTTGAGCATTTAGTAGACCCAAGGAACTTGGCGCTGTGTGATGTGAGACTTCGACCCCAACTTATCAGCTTCGTGATGATTCTAGGTTTACAAACCGGTTGGTTTGAGCTTAACCGGATGTATCTTGAACGACGAATCATGATTTTCCGGAGAATCCATCTTGAGATTCGTTGAATTGGTCTTCTAATTTTGATTCCTCTTAACCTCCTCATCGTTGATAAAACAAAACACTTTGCTCTGTTTTACTCTGTGTTAATGCAAATACACAAACTTATCAGAGTTTCAAAGCTCTGTTTTTTCGTTTGATTTATCGAATTAGATGATAATAGAAGAAGAGTTGAGAACACAAAGAGACATATGGAGTTTTGAGGATTTTGTGAGCAGTGTAAAAGCTGAAGAGGAAGAAGAGCAGAGAAGCTTTTAAATAGAGAAGAAGCCAAGAGGCAAGAGCAAACTGAGTCAGATCTATGGACGGTTAGATGAATAGAATCAAATCTCAACCGTTGAATTATCTTTTGCCTTTTGCTTTTCTCACATATACAGATTAACTTCATTTTTAACTTAAAACGACTTTAATTTAGCATTAACCACAGTTTAAGAATTTTTTAAACATTCACTTATAATTCCAAATTATTTTTCATTATATTTACTTTCGAATTATATCTTAAAAACTGAAATTATGTCTTAAAACTGAAATTTAATCATATAAATTTTTTATCTAAAATGAATACAGAGAAGATGAGAGTTACGGAAGATTCAACCTCTGTTACGTAGTATTCTCTATCCTGGACAAACGGATCGGGTTGATCATATTGGATCGGCAAAATTCGAAATATATCGAATTCGGATTAATCAGATATAAGTAAATAAGTTAATCAGTACAATTTTATTTTTACTTCGGATTTTATATCAGATCAGTTTAAAATAATCCATTTATTCGGTTTATCCAAATTGTTAGAATTAAAATTTAATTTTTGAAGTAAAATTATAGAATTTTAATAGAATAATTAAATAGAAATTTTGATCCGATTAATCCGAAATTTTTTTGCATTGATCCGATCACATTAAACCCTGATCTAAACCGATTAATCCAAAAAAGGTTTCAGTTTATTCGATAAATTTTAAAATTTTCGAACAACTTATTACCGAATAATCCAATCCGAATGCCAAGTAGTAGTGTCTGAGAACAATTATGATATAACCACACGTGTGTGTGTGATACCCACGTGGCAAACATTTTCTGTCATAACAATATATATAATATAGTATTTTGTTTTATAAGAACAATTATTTTTGTCACTGATCAATTTAGCTGCACATTATATTTGTCTTGAAATGTTTTAAAAATTTAGTTTGTGTACGGAGTGTCCTTTTAGATACCTTCCCATATATATATTCATAAACAGACAAGAACACACGAATAAATAACTGAACACAGATCTGAGTTCGGCTCTTATTTTTTTGTCAACTCGAAACTAGTTTGTGTTAATCTAATCAGACAAAAGATTTTTGGAGTATTCATTTATATATTTTAATTATCGTCAGACTAAAAGACGATTATCGTTACTAATAAATATATGAGTTTCCTTGAAGATTCGTCTGTATAAACGACGAGATGATACCAAAACTTATATAAAACAAGCATATGTGAACATGATGCATACATAATATCATATATATATATTTACATATTGTTTATTATACACCATTATATATGTATATGTATTGTTTATTCAACGAAAATGAAAGTAAGGTGTAATTACACTATCTATAGAATATTGTTTACGTGTGAGAATACTCTTTTTTTTTCTTTGTTTTGAAAATGTAACTTTATAATAGTATAATTCAACTATTCATAGCTTCATGACTCCGTACAAGTCCATTACGTACACGAACGTGTCACTCATAGCTTTAAATGTGTGGGGCTCATTTGACTCGCGTTCATCCAAGACTCCAAGCTAATTAACATATTTAAATAAAATTTCGAAATACACAAAATACTAGTCATGTTATGATACTGAATAGCTATGGGCATTCGGTTTAAATGATTCAGTTTTTTTAATTTTTCGTTTTGTTTGATTTTCAAAAATCAGTTTTAAAATAAAACCAAAAATATAATCGATTTGTTCGGTTCAGTTTTTGCTTTATTCGGTTCGGTTTTGGGTAAAAAATTATTTATGAATTCAATCCGATTAACTCAAATAAACTGAATAAATCTGAAAATTTCACCTTTCGCTTTGGTTTATTCGGTTTATTCGGTTTAATTTACACCGAATAAACCGAATACCGAACTGAAACATGATTTTTGACAATTATTCGGTTAACCGAATAAACTGAATAATAATTCAAACCGAACCGAATCGAACCGAAAACCGAATAAAAAATAAAAAAATTATTATCGGTTTACTCACCTAAAACCGAACAAATCGAAATCGATTTAGTTCGGTTCAATTTTTGGTAAAGCGAACAAACCGAACCGAATGCCCACGACTAATACTGAAAATGTCAATAAAGAAAATGTCTTACTCAAATATACGTAGAGAGAAATTAGCAATCTAATTAAAAATGCAAAAAAAAAAAACACTAATAGTTACTATTTCAACATTGTAACTTAAAATTTAAAACATTGGTTACTCCCAATTAGAATTACGTTTTAGTTGTGTTATAGAATGTTCTTAGCTAATTAATAAAGTGTATGATTTTGTATTTTTAGTGCAAAACAATTCATTACCTACTTGTGATAAATTGTTGAAAATTGGAACATGTATATTAGGTCAAGAAAATTGTAGTATCAAATATAATTTTATAGACGGTTTGAAAAAAAATAAAAGGTTTAATTTTAAAATATTAAGTTGGCACTGGAAATTTGTCTTTTTATGAAATCTATTTGAATATTATAGTCAGAATATAATATTTTATTATTGATATTATATTATAATAATAATAAAATCCTTATATTAGTTGGGTGCTGACTGTTAAGAGCAAAAAAATGTCTAAGTGGGAGTTAAAAGGTAAAAATTTTGTTTAGTGATATTGTAAAATAATATAAAAGCATATGTACAGCTGGCATTATTTTGTCTCTATCTGTACGGATGATCGTACGTGACGTGTCATAAACGCTTTTCGATGCCTAAGGTTTATCGAAAACAAAAAGGTCTGATTAAAATAACTCGTCATTAAAGCTTAATCGAAGATAATCTTTGTATCAATCGGTTCCTTAATTTGCGGTTAATTACATAGGATATGTTTTTAGAGTAATAATTATAACTTTATACTATAAATAGGATCGGTCTAAACCGGAGACTTCAATAAATCGATTATTCGATTTAGTCAATGAAGGAAAAAAAACACGAAAAATAGGAGTATACAATTCGTTAGTCGTTAAGATTGTCGTTTGTTGATAGTACGTAAAACGATGTCGTACCGACTTGTAATGCTTGCTTGGTCAAGTCAGCTATGCCAACTAAATTTTTAATGTACGACGAAGTATCGTTTCATATTAATGCCACGTGGATATTTATATACACGTGTCTTACTTTCCCATTTAATTTGTTGTTATGAATGGGCCTATAAACCCAACAATCGCTACGGCCCAGATTTAGTTATATCGGCAGTATACTGGGCTCCACTCTGTATATGGGCTTTTTATTAAGGCCACGAATAAATATGTCTTTTGTGTGTGGAAACCGGCACGCAGTTCTGATTGGAAAAGCAAAAACAGCAAGAAAGCCAATAAACACAGATCAATTAGAGATTTTATCAACTGTAGTAAGACGAATAGAAACAATTTAATTCATTGCAATCCATATATACACTTTAAATGAAATCAAGAACTCAAAGCAGACTTAAAGAACACAATTAATCACACAAGTTAGTCTTTGAGCCACCAAGTTCCAGTATCAGTCTTGTGGTAACTGTAAGAACCTGAGCATCGGTTTTAACTATTGATCTCTTTCATTTACATTTGTAGTCAGTAAGGTAAACTTGAGACTGTATCACTGTGCAGCCGATTTTAAACCCAGGAACTACTGTGAATCCTACCTTGGCTCGAGCAGGATTCATCGAAAACTTCTTGTATTGTTTCCTTTTTAAGACATTTTCCATGAAGACAATTGAAAAATCCACTCCACTTTCAACTTGGAAAATCTCAACTACAGGATCAAACGACAAGGCTAAATTGTGAAGGGTCCAAATCGAGCTAGCCATCGTGATAAAAGACTCGTAGAATGTGTTCATAGATCTCCAAGAACTCAACACAGCTTCGGTTTGATCCATGTTGCTGAATATCGAAGACTCCATGTTTGGGTGAATGAGATCGTAATACTTCTTATCGCAAAATCTAGAGAATGCACAATCTTTATCTCTATCAAGAAGCTCCATTGGATTGCTTGATATGTGTTGCATTAGTTCCCTCAATGAAGAACTCATCTCAGACTCTTCATCATCATTTTCATTTAGATGAAATCCTTCTCCATCGAAACCTCGAAACATCCCTAAGCAAACATATGACAACAATGCATACCGGTTATGTCCCTTCTTAGCATAATCAACCTCAGGATAAACAGAATTAGCTACTAAATCCAAATCCCACCCAGCTTTTTCCATCAATTCAATCAAAATCTCAGTGAACTTCTGAGTAGCTTTAAAGGCATCATGTAATAGAGACTCATAAACCCTAACTGATAACAGAACATCAATGGATGATGATTTCGAATTTGAAGACAATCTCTTTGATAACTTGGAATTAGATTTCTGAATCTCACCTAATTTGTTCCTTAAACTCAAAACCTGCAAATCCTTAGCATCCATCTCAGCTTGTAACTGATTTGAAACTGTTTCCAAAGCTCTAAGCTTGTTCTGATTCTCCTGTACCCGAGATTCTAAGCAAGACCCAATTGCTATATCAGATTCAAAATCCAAACTTTGGCGATAATTTCTATAA
This sequence comes from Leavenworthia alabamica, assembly GCA_000411055.1. Taxonomy (NCBI): domain Eukaryota; kingdom Viridiplantae; phylum Streptophyta; class Magnoliopsida; order Brassicales; family Brassicaceae; genus Leavenworthia; species Leavenworthia alabamica. The sequence goes on from KE158082.1 coordinate 55,178, forward strand.
AATTGCTTCAAATCAGACAATTTCTGGAGATTAGAAACAAGAGCTTTATCAGCAGCCTTGACATTTTCCTCCACAAATGGGGCATGTGCAGCTTGCAATTGAAGATACGAAGCTTCAAAAGACGAAACCTTAGCGAAAACAGAAGAAATCAAACGCAATCCAATCTGAGTATCCAATTTCCTAACCTGAGAAAGCTTCGTTTGATTAAGTTTCAGACCTTCAATGACCAAATTATTCACCGGAGAAGAAACAGTAAGAGGTTTATCAGGTTTGAGAACAACGACTTTCTGATCGGTGATGAAATCCTCAGATGAGTCAAGAAGAGATAAACCTTCAGTATCACCGATTCTTTCACCATCTTCAGTGAAGAACTCAAAAGTCTTGGTTTTAACAGCCATGGCTAGTTTCTGAAACATTGTAGAGAATTGTGGAGGATGAACTGTAGCTGTTGTAATTGCCGATCTTTCCACTTCTCGCATAGCTGAAAATGCCCAAATCAAAAACAAATATCTTCTTTACGCGAAATCAGAATCGATTTGAGAAGTGAAAAAAGAATTGATTTTGATTGCGAAGGATTCAATGGTGCTTTGGATGCATTGGAAGAAAGGAATGCACTATGTCCTTTTTACTTTTCCACTTTTTTTTTATATATTATAGTAAAGTTGTTTTACAAATTAAATATTATAAGAATTTTATATGTTTATTTCTCACTAGCTTTGAATAATATTTTATTTTTTATTTATTATTTATTTTTTTAATATATTATATTATAATTGTTTTATATTTTTATATTGCTTTAAACTATTAAAATAAAATTTTAAATTAGTATATAAAATCATATATTCTTCCTAATATATTTTAACAATAGAACATGAATAAAGAAATTATCATTTATAACATTTTTATTTTAAAAATTTTTTTGTTGTAATTAACATATATTTAAAATCTTGAATAATTAAAATATTATACCAGAATCATGACTCTTTCTAACATATTTTATATATTTCTAGATTTTTATCCATTTATTGTCACTTAATATCCTCAATCGCTATCTTTTATGATTATTTTAGTTTATCATAGTTTTTATGTATATATCTAGTATTCTATTGAATCCAAAAGCGTTATCATGTTTTTCAATATCGCATGGCATAAATCGTAGATTTGAATCCGATCTTACAGAGCTTCTATTAATTATTTCTAAAAAAAATTCATACTGATTCTATTAACTATTTTTATTGTTCATGTTGTTTAAAACATGATAGATATTTAACTTTTACAAATTCTAAACTAAAAACATACTTTATGTAAAGTTAATATAATATATATAAATTATTTATTATTTATCTCCAAAACTGAACGTCTGATAGTTAATAGTTAATATATTTTGAAGTCAATATAATTTAAATATATATAAATATTTGTAGTTTTTTTAAATTAAATATATAAATAATTAGATGAATTTATATATTTAAAACAAATAAAAAATGTAATGATATGTAAAAAACAGAATATGAGAGTGATAAAGTAGCGTAAAAAGAAGATAGTTTGGTCAAATTTATTAATATAGATTTTTCTTTAAATCTTTTAAAATATTTAAGAATATAAATTTGGATGAAAATATGAAATAAAATATTATAGAATAACATTCTTTGATAAAAGGTTAAAATACTTTTAAGTTTCTTAAACATCCTCAAGTATACTATTGAACGATTTCTCTTTCACTCAAATACCAATATTTGATTATCAAAATATGTTTTTATTTTCGTTTTATAACCCATTTCATTTCAATAATTTTATTTTAATTACAAATTAAAACTACCAATAAGTAATATATTTTAGATCTACTAGAAATCTTATATACTAATCTTTATTAATTTTATAATTATAAAAATATATTTTGATTTATGAGTTCAAAATTTAATTAAAAATTAAAAAATATATTTAAAAAGAATTTTAAAAATATATACAAGAAAATGACCTGTTTCAAAAGGAGAACTTTGGGCATAATTGATTTTTTTTCCTTTCTCTTAATCGGCACTGTTAGTTAAAAATTTAATTAAAAACTGAAAATTATATTTAAAAAGAATTTAAAAATATGTAAAAGAGAATGACCTGTTTCAAACGACCTTGGGCGTGATTTTTATCTGTTCTCCTAATCGCCACTGTTAGTTCAAATTTTAGTCAGAAACTGAAAATTTTATTTAAAAAGAATTTAAAAAATATGTAAAGAAGATGACCTGTATATTAAATTCTATCAGATGATTATATACTCTTCAAGAAAAAAGGAGACTTTGAACATGATCACCATCGGCGAGCATTTGACAGTGCATTTCTCTGCAGAAGCTATGAATACGGCAGCAATCAGAACCGTCGCCGCTATTGCTCCAACTGCCCCGTGGATAAACGTACCGTCCCCGATCAAGTCACCAAGCGGCTTTGGCACTGAGATCTACTTCTATTACTTCAACAAATTAGTATTGTGGAGACTTGAAGATTGAAGAAGAAGAAACAGAGAAGAAGAGGAAACGGAGAGAAAGATTGAAGAAGAGGAAACAGAAAAGAAGATTGAAGAAGACTGCCATAACAAATTAGTTTGTTATGGTTATGGAAGTTCTCTCAGCTATGCTAAACCAGGCTGCCACGCAAGGTTGTATACAAGTTCACCCGTTATGCTCTACTCCTTTGATAACCCATCTTTGTTTTGCGGATGATCTTTTGGTATTCTCTAATGGCTCTATGGAATCACACCTTGGTATTATGGATATTCTCATGCGATTCAAGGACATATTTGGCCTAAGCATGAATCCGGCAAAGTCTGAGCTATTTTTTAGCGGGTGTTCTGAAGCTGAAGTACAAACAATATCCCAAGTTTCAGGTATATGTCCAGGGATCTTTCCCACTAGATATTTGGGTCTTCCACTATTACCTGGAAAATTAAAGTTGGCAGCTCTGCAA